>JZKD02S1673092.1:1680893-1692572 GCA_000966675.3 Picea glauca
TTCTCTCTCCCCCCCTACCCCTCTCTCTCTTTCTCCCTCTTTCCCTCTCTCTCTTTACCTTTCTCTACCTCCCTATATCTCTTTCTTCCTCCCTCCCCTTCTCTCCCTCTCCCCTTATTACACATATATGCCACCTCATCAAACTAAAATATCATAATAATAATAAGTAATTACTACCCTCCCAAACATTTTACCATGATTTCACTACATCCACACCTCCAAAAGGTCAGATGTCCCTTTCATTCAATCCATAATTGTCAAATCACTATTTATTTTTCACCCATTCACTCTCAATGATGGAGAGAGTGAATGGGAGACAAAGAAATAGTCACAAGACAATGATGGATTCAATGAAATGGACCTATGACCATTTGGAGGTGTGGATGCAGTGAAATCATGGTACAAATTTTCGTGAAATTATGGTACAAAGATTTGGCTCCAACTCCAAATCACATATTTTGAGGAGGTACCAATTTTTAAATTTAATTATAATTTTCTAGTCATTTTTCAACATGAAGTATCTTTGCTTGAGAGGAACACTTTAGATCAATCCTTCCTCTATTATCTTTCCATAGAAATAAAAATTAATATATTCCATCGTCCTCATGGATCAAGTTAATATAGGGTTAAGGATTGAGTATAAGTTATGCTTAGGATCAATGGACCAAGAGCTTGATGTAGACCATGAGTTATGTCATGGTCTACATGAAGCTCTTGGTCAACATCTAAATCCATATCTATCTCTATGTGGAGGTCTAGGTCATGGTATACATCAAGCTCTGGGTCTAGTGACAAGGTATTTGGAGGAATGGAACCTATTGAAATGAACATTATGACCATTTGGAGGCTTAGAGATTATGAGATTGAAGTGCACCCAAATTGAAGGGATTGTTTGGAGGCCCATACATCATGAGATTGCAGTACACCCGACTTTAAATGACCATTTGATGTGGAAAGTCTTTGAGCATGTTTTTTTATTATTCTTTTTCAAATGGTAAACACCAAAAGCATTGTCATTCATTTCCCTTGAGCCCATACAACCCTTGGTGTTGTAATCTTGGATATGATACCAATTGTAACATACCCAACCACCCATGTACACTGTTGGGATTGTGGGGTACTTAAAATTTTCCTCGCCTTTGTCTTAATGGAAATGTTTATTCAACACCACAAAGGAGACGATGGAGGAGAGAAATCTCAAGTTGAGGACATCCTATCTGCTCTTCATGTAATTTGTGTTTCTAATTATTTTCTAGAGTTATTTTTGACTCTATTTATGGGAATATATAATCTGATTCTCATAAAGAAATGAATCCCTTAACATATGTGAATATTTCTCCTCAAAAATGTGTAATAAAGGAGTCCAATACTCGGTGATATCATCATTTCTTAGTGCTTGGTTTGATCATTGGATATGTTCCTTGGTGGTTGATATAAGTCCCTAGATGTGTCTAGGGCCCCTGGATATGTTCTAGGGAATCCTTGCAAAGTGCTTGGATTGATCCTTGGATGTGTTCCTTAGTGGTTGATATAAGTCCCTACATGTGGTCTATGGCCCCTGAATGTGTTATGAGGAACCCTTGCCTAATGCATGGGTTGATACTTGGTCTTGTACCTTGGTGGATAAAACCCTAGATGTGTTATAGGGCCCTTAGATATTTTCTGAGGAAATCTGGTCTTTGACCAAGTAGATCTTGGTGTAGTACCAAGATGTGTTGATGTGTGATCCTCTTCCTCTCTCCCGAGATGGTCGATGAGACCTAGGAGTGACTATAAAGATGGACATGACCACATTGTTGATGTACCCCCTTATGCAATGATGATAAAGTTTATAGATCATTATGAGACTCATGTAGTCATGTTTCTCCATTATGGACCCCCCCTTGACTTTGTCTTAAAAGGTACCCCCTTGTTGTTTTATGTGATTGAGGTTTTATTTATGTGATTGGGGTTTTATATGTGTTTAGGGTTTTTATAATTAATATTAATATTAATTGACATTTTAATTTATTTTTTTTGTTTGTTAATTTGTGTGGGACCTATTGGCTATGCGATTAACCTGTGACTTGAGAAACCACGACTCAGGGGCATCTAAGCTGTCAAAATCACCTGGGGATCGCACCCGGCCTGAGCCACACCAACCCTTAACATGGTTGGATTTTTTGTCCCCGTAGGTTTCGAACCGGTGACTTTAACATCACGGAGTGGCTTAACAACATACTCCATCACTGACTATCCTACACCTTGGGGATATTGACATTTTAATTATTGTTTATATTAATTAAATGTCAATATTTAATTATAATTTTAAATTTCCCTAAATATAAATAAGACCCTACCCTCTAGCATTATATTACACTCACACTCACTCACTCCTCACTCTCCTATTTGTTGTGGCCACCTCAGTTTTTCTCTATTGATGATGGTGCAACCTCATTTTTGGACCATCTTTTCAGATCTGAGTTTGTTTTATTGGTGCGGTGTCACCATTTGATATAACAATTTTAGATATGAATTTTGTTTGTTGTTGAAACCTCTCTATTTGATGTAATAGTTTTAGATATGAGTTTTGTTGGTGCAGCCTCTCCATTTGATGTAACAGTTTCATATCTGAGTTTGTTGGTGCAGCCTCCCTATTTGGTGTAACAATTTCAGATCTGACTTTTGTATTGGTCTTGGTATTGGTTTGATATTAGTATCGGTTGGGTCTTGGTATTGGTTGGAGTGTTTATCAAGTGCTTCTTTATTTTCAGTTATGGAAGGTTTGATATATATGGATTGTTTGTAATGGAGGGTTTACGTGTTTGATATGGAGAGTTTTGTTGTCTCAATTTTTGGAGTTCTTGTTGTCCCTTCTTGTGGGGTACCTGGTTTTGTTTGATAAAATATGGTCAATACCTTTTTGTCCCTTCTTGTGGAATACTTGTTGCAGTTGTCTTGTGATGGTATATACCTTGTAAAAATTGTTCCTAAGTACTTATGACAGAGATCAAACCCTAGAGGTTTGATCCATGAACCTAAAACTATTTATGAGCATATTATAAAGGTTTTCATCCACACATGTGACAGGTAAATATTTCTTAGATCGGGAGGTAAGCTTGAGGTTTTTCTTTTCACTTAGAAAGTTTGCTTATACTCAGAATTTAATTTAGATCTAATTATGTAAAACCCTAGGTTTCAAATCCCCATTTTAAATAATGTATCGTTACAATGTCGAGAGGCCTGAGTGCCCAAACAATTATTTAAAGGGCCAATATGCCCAAGAAATGTAATGTTTTGATCATTATTAATAATAAATACATCGCTAGTTTCTAGATGGACAAGGACTAGAGTTATAGGGGGCTATGATTCCACAAGAGAGGGGGATTGAAGGGATAAATGTTTATTACTATGTTAATTATATTTATTCATAAGGGAAGAGGATCGGTTACTTGAGCTTCTTGGGGAAGGCAAGAAGGTTCTTGATTTCGCCATGAAAATACTTAAACCCATCCCTTGTCCAATTATGGGGTTGATCATTAGCTCGTCCACTCTATCACCTCTGTGTTATCCTGTTTTTTCCCTCATGAAATCCCATACACCCCTTGACCCATCCATTGATCCCTCTTCACCTGCGTATTGACATGCAAAAGAGAAAAGGAAATGAACCGCTGGAGAATTAGCCATGATATATTTGGTTGTAACGGTCACTGGTGAAATCCAACCATGAATTGGGGCCTACATGACTAAGATGCATTGGCATGTACCCTATTTTTCTCACAACTGTGAGTCCTAAGAGTTCCAGCATTAAGATTCTAGAATAGCTTGCTAGAGGCCTTGGTAATAAGGAGAAGGACTGCTTGAGGGACTGTGTGGCAGAGAAGGGTGGAGGTCCATTCTCCTAGGGCGGAATAGGCTAGGGAGAAGAGAGATGGGTAATTGGATTTTTGTGGATGTTGAGACACTTGTGAGAGCTTGAGATTCGACTGGTTTGGGAACCCAAGTGCACTCTGGAACTGTCCTTGTGGATTCATAGCCCTGGCTCGGGGGTGACATTGTTGTTGAGATTTGAAGCAGTGGTGTCTATGGTTGGGTGGAATGTCCTTGGTTTGGAACCAGTTGGTCTCACCTTATATAAATATAAGTGCTCTCTGTTATGGTATCATTTACATGTATTTTAATGTTATTTACACTGTATATTTAATTATCGTTCAATTGAATCTTTAGACTATGCATGCTTGTTGATTACTGTTGTGCATGTCATTAAAGTATTTCTCTTTTAGGCATCCTTAAACAATGAAAAGGTATCTGTAAGAGAAAGAAGTCCAAGGGCGGACTTGCAGGTAGCATACCCCACCTGTGGGTGGCTGGGTATGTTATAGTTTGGTATGGAAATTCATGAAGTCCAGAAGCCTGAAGAGCCGATGTGATGAGGCACGATGACATCATCGAGGGGTGATGTGGACCCTGGAATTCCTGAAGTGACATGGCATGCAATTGTCACCTTGGATGACATGGACACCTCGGCTCCGTGCCATGTGTCAGTAAGTTTTAAGCATTTGGAGTGTTGAAAGGTTAGTTAGAACGTGACATGTGTCACCTGCCTGATTGGGCTACGTGTTCACTTCTAGTATTTCACCACATGGCAATAGATCATGCAGTCTAGAGACTCGACACTCTAGAGGGAAAAGACGTGACAGATTGCATTGGGTCGAAAAATTCCGAAGGCCCGAAGGCCGGAGTACATATCAACCGTTGATTCCAGAAGACATGCATCGAAGGATCATAGAATTTGAGTGAAAGAACTCTGAAAGGAAGTGAAGGCGGAGATTTTGAAACTCCCAAAGCCTGAAGAGCCGAAGTGATTCATAGATGTTGATTATCGGGAGGACACACATTGATAGATCATGAACTCTGGGTAAAAGCATTATGGAAGGAAGTAAGAAGAAAAAGGTTTAGACTTTTGAAGGCTGAAGTCCCGAAGTGGACTAGAGCCACTGATTTGAGGAGGATGCATGGTGCCTGATTTTAAACTTTGGGTAGTACTCCAAGGAAAAGAGGAGGTCGAAAAGATGAAACTTATGAAGCGCAGAGTTCCAAAGTGGATCTTGATTGTTGATCGTGAATGAGGATGAGGACTATTGATCTAGTCCTGGTTGAAAGTTTTGAAGTCCCGAAGCTCTGGATAAGCACTTTTTCAGCTAATCATAGGGTCTTGACCATGGTCACATGTAGATTGAGAGTTGAGGGAAGGAGGGTTAAGGGATGAATTGATTGTCCTCGAGACAAAAAAATTCTAAGGAAGGATTTAGCCGTGGTTTCTAATTGTGGTCACCTAGAAAGTGGTTTGAAGGAAACACCGACACAGGATGAAATTTCGTGTCAGCTAAGGATAACACGACACTGTTATTTTTGGAGAATGGGGATATGATCTCCATGAACAAAAAAAAGAGACTTGTAGTGTTGGTTCTTGACAAGGTTTTGAGGATCCTTGGTCATGTTTGACCTACTTTTGGGACTTCAATAGGTTTTCAAAGGCGAAGCGCAAGTCAAAGAATAGATCGTGGGATGTTGGCCCCTTTTTAGGGATTTTTGGGTTTTGGTCTTATGTAACGGGTATGGGGATGTCGGCCCATGGTTTTACCCATATTTAGGCCCAATTTTGTAATATATAAATAGATGTCTAAGCGATGTAAGAAGGGTTACATCTAGGTGATGCTAGGTGCTAAATGCAAATGGTAATTGTAATTTCTTTGTGCATACTGTGTAAGACTTGTAGAGCTAAGTGCAAATGATCATAAGAGACTATAGAAGGATTTGTTTTGTAACTTAGGGAAGGAAGATCTATCGAAGTGCGCATATCTCCTATCCTTTGCGGAGTAAGATCTCAAGGCTCTATGAATGTAGAAGATTGAAAAAAGACAATAAAGAGAAGAAGAATTGGTGGACGTAGCCCCAGGGAGGGGGTGAACCACGTATATCTTGTGTTGTGGTTGCTTTGTGTGTTTTGGGTGTTCTCTTATTTATGTGATTAAATGCTTAGTGCGTTGATGTATGTTAGATGAATCTGATATGATATCTTAGTGCTGAATAATGTGAATGAATGTTATATCTAACCTATGTTGATGTGCTTAGTGCTTGGTTATATTAGATTTTTGTGAATACTACACTGTTCTGTTATTAGGGTTTATCTGCGCTATAATCTAAAGGCGAATATTGATGAACTATAACTGCTAAGTTCTCTATTAAAGTGTTACAATCAAAGATATGTGTCCCAACTAAGGTTGCAGACATCAGAGTCCTGCAACCACCCCTACCTCTACCTCAGGTGAGACTTCATCTGCTTCGTAGGTGTTGCCAAAAGGGCCCATAGCTAGGGTTTTGTTGGTGCATTGTTATAGCGTTGAACCCTGGGTCTGCCCCTATGCCAACAAATGGTTATGTTGTTGGGACCAGAACTGTGATTGCTCGGAACTTAAGAAAAGAGAAATATTTGTGCATAGATATTTTTCCCTAGTACGTAGTATTCTAATTGACCTATGAAGCTCTATGCCAAGAAGAAGAGTCAGATATAAAGAAAAGAGGTCAGACCTGAAAGCTTTGTGCTCTGATAAAGGTAACAACCATGAAAAGTTTTGATTGAAAAAGTAAGATAAGTGGAAATTGTTGTTTCAAAAATATCGATCTACGTATGTTTGATAAATTTTTTCCTAGCTTGAAAATTATGGCACATCTAGATGAAAGAAGGTTTGATAAGAGTAGATATGACAAAAATAGTGAAAGATATGTTATTCCTATGCATAGAAAGAATATTTGGACTAACAAATGGATGAATTATCCTAGAGAGAATGTTTTGCGGGTTAGCTACTATCCTAGTGCACAGTATAGTAAAGGTTGGGGATCCTTTCAAGGAAAAAGAAGACTAACCCTTTGTTACAGTTGTAGAAGACAAGAACATATTGCTAAGCAATGCCCTGGTAGAATACCTAGTTTTCTTTGTTGTAAATCTATGGATCATGAATTTTTAGATTTCCCTAGAATGATTGTTAATCTTGACAGAATGAATATGAGACAAGAAAACCCCGAGTAAGGTTACAAAACTGAGACCATGGAAGAAACCCAAAAATAATCAGATATTGTATTACTACAAATGAAAGAAACCATAAATGATCACATAAATATCAACTTATCAGAGATCTTCAAAGAAAAAGAATGCATAGAAGAAAGATTAGGAGACTTTGATATTGACTATGTTCTAGATGAAGAAACAAAGGTGAATATCATGATAGAAATAACTTGGGAAACTTTAGGAAAACCTGCTATGATTCCTTCATTCGGAGGAATAGGATTATTTAGAGGAAAAATGATAACCCTATATAGAAGACTCACCTAGATATCTATGAGTGCTCAAGGAACTTCGACAGAGGAATATTTTGAGATCATTAAATTTATTGAGAACAACACCCCATTTTCTATATTACTAGGAAAACCTTGGATTGAAAAGGATCAGGCAAGAAGAAAAGTAGAGGAAGTCTTAGAGAAGAAGAAGAAAGAATTAAAAGATTTCATGACTAGGAGGATATCACACTTGATTGAAGAACAAGAGAAAAAATCAAAGCTACTTAGAAACAAAAACTTGGATGTCGAAGTTAAAAGAACACAAGAAGACTCACAGAAGACTAAAGTACCTACCCCAAAGAGAGAAGACGTATTACTCTCTGACCCTATGAAAGAATCTCAACAATGCGAAGTTACTATGCCAAAAGGAGATAATAATTAGAATGGAAAAAGAAATACCGAGACTAAGATCACTGGGAAGAAGGCTAGAAAACTCAGTAAGAAGAGAGAAAAGATAGAAAAGTTACAAAAGGTCCCATAGGAGACTTCGTAGAGGGAAGGTTTGCAAGATTGGAACTTCTTTGGGATATCATAATAGTGCAGCATGGCACTTCGCCATGGTGAAGCAATATAGTTGTTGGAAGAATTATAACTGTTAGCCCAATGACCCGAATGGTTAGAACAACAATAATGGCCTAAATGCTTTCCATCAAACCATTGGGACCATGCCACAATGGATAGAACCACATTGATAAAGACCTCTCATCCGTTGGAGAGATCAGTTACATTGTGTCTACTTAGTCCGTCGACTGTTGCACCAAGAACACTTTTGTGAATTATATCCAAGCTATCTCGTTGCTACTGCACTGTGTTTATTGAGATCGACACATGTTCCATTGCATTGCACACTCATTCATCCACCCCAGTTCTTTGATCTAATCATGTATGTTGAACGAGATCAGTGCTACAAAGAAATCCATCAAACAAGTTCTCATCGATATGATGACCGAGAAAGTAATGTTTGCAGGTATTCAAGCATCATCGATGAGAGGAATACAAGCCTCTCCATCAACTTCTCGCAAATCTGGACCATCTCGACTGACATAAGAGAAGAGAACCAAGAATAGAGATGACCTATCCAACACAAAGTTAATCCTGATCATCTTAGCAGACTACATCCCACCTCTAGCCGGTGTGGTGAGTCATGAAAGTGTCCCAAGGGACTTTTATTACACCATGGTTATTGCATACATCTCAAAGGGGATATGTGCAGTTAGAACGCAACAAGATAAGATTGCGACGTTGAAATTCAAAAACTTCAACCTAGGAGACCACAAGAACCATAGTATGCTCTCTCCTTACAAATAATTGACCAGGACGAAGGAGAAGAACTTGAAAATAATCCCCCAGTCATGGACTATGAACCTCGCACAATCCACCCTCTTGAATGTAATGAAGATTCCACACTTTGGAAGGCACCGAGGTTAACTCATGTGTTAAGCTCCTGCTCTCATGTTACCATGGATGCTACCTATGGCTAGATCGACTCATCACAGTCGATCCGACGTTGATCCATATGATCACCGGATTGAGCATGCAGAGACCCGACCCACAGGAATTCTACCCAGGAAAGGCTACAGATCACACATTGGCATAGAAGATGAAAGAGACATATAGCGATGTAGAAAAGGGTACGTGAGGCTACAAGGTATCTTCCATCCAAGATGGCGCAGTTCGCTTGGCCTGCCAACTAATCGTAGAAAATCTTGTAAGAAAGAATAGACCTACATAGGTCACATGATTCGTTGTTGTCCTTGCCGGGAAATGTGTAGAAGGAATCCAGATGAACTAGGTGAATCACTTGGTCAACCAGCTAAAACTAGACTACCGCAAAGCTCAATGTTAGGTCTATGAGTTCCACTTTAGCTATCTCCTTATCCTCATCGCATTTACTTCTTGGGATATGTCGGAAGGTGTAACCTTCCCAAGCATCGATCCATTTGAGATGCTCACTACAAAGTCCACCACACTCTGGTACTCAAGCGATATGGGAAAACAATGGAAGTCAAATGTAGGCTTCCACACATACTACCTCTTATTGAAGAAGGCCATCGAAGATATCCCTCACATGACACAAAACACCCTATACTGTTTCAGACCTCTCATGAATTTTCATGCAAATCGACACTTCATCTATATCACTGCTCGCACAGATGAACATAAAGAGGAGATTCAATCATACTATAAGCTCATAGAGGAGGGCCTCAAAGAGATAACCAAGGATTGGTCTGCAAAGCTCCTCATCCCAGCTTACCCTGCAGATATGTCTGATCCCAAACTTGATAGCTCATAGGCCACTCACAAAGAACACAACACACGTGGAACCAACCTAAGAAAGAAGACTAAAGAAGTCCAAGACTTGAGCAATGCATCGGAAGAAACTACTTTAGTATCACTTGGCCGAGGGGGTGATGAATAATTAGAAGACACAAATGGAAAAGAAGATTAGCACAATCAAGGCAAAGTAACACCACCTAAGGATCTTGTTGATGAGGCTGATCCCTTGAATAAAAGGAAGGTTTCCCCCATGAAACCCACTTCCCAAAAGAAATCCAGAGTCACCTTGACTAAGATGCAGATCGTGCTCATAGTAGATGACTTTGACTTCATCATCACAGTTGTCGCATATGCCTCACAAAACATCTTCTAGAAACATGAATCCAATAAGGAGGAGATGTATTATAGAATTGAGGTTGAACTCAAAGGGGTACAACAAGCCCTTCAATCCAGCTGCATAGTATCCACTGCGCCCCTACCATCAGAAGAACCAGAGTTGGGAGATTATCTTTCCCAACTTCACAGACTTGCTAATGTGACCGAAGCTCACCTTCATTGAGTAGAAGTTGAGAGAGACCAGGCCACAATAGCTTTGAAACAATCCTAGGAAGAAATGGTAGATCAACACTGATTTGCAAAAAAGGAGAAGGAGGACCTTCAAGCCAATCTTGAAGAAGAGAGTGTGTAGGCCAAGCAAGAAAAAGAAGAGTTGCTCACAAAAGAGCTGGGAGTCAAAGAAGTAGTCGACAAAGAACTTCACTTTGTGATGGGCTTAGAGCCAAATGTAGAAGAATGAATGCAGCATCAAGTAGCGTATCTCACAAAAGCTATCTAGAAGCTACAACAAATAATAGAAGACATAGAGCTACGAATAGTGCCCAACACCCCGTAGGATGTACAAGATCAAAGAGAAGCAATTGATCGAAGAGTAGTTGAAAGAATCAAGGCCCTTGCCATGGAATGTAAAAAACTAAGTGATTGTAGTGACTAGACTTATGAGTGACTCACTGAGTATTTTGAATTAAAGGCACTGGAGTCACAGCTCCAAGAGGCAAAGAAACAAGTAGAAATAGTACAGGCGTAGTTGAAGCACTTGTTATCCATTGAGAGGATAAAGTGAGCCCAAGAACAATGCACTGCTCAACAGCAGGTTGACACCATTCATAGAAAATTCATGGAAGTGAATCAAAGGCTCCAACCAATACAAGATGAGTCGTTCCAACTATTCACAGAGATTGAAGGTCACAAAGCAGAACTGGAGCAAGTCATCACTGTAACTGAAGAATGCTTAGAGGGACCTGTCAACAAAGTCGTAATCCAAGAGTTCGTCGAAAAAGAGGTTGTGGCACAACAATAGGTTGAAGCAGCTCGAGCCAAGCTCGAGGCTTTCAAAGTAGAGCTACCTAGACCAGAGTGACTTGGGATGAGTCACAGGTGAGTGTTGGGGGCATGTTGGCCCTTGACCAAGTTTTGAGGATCCTTGGTCACATTTGACCTAATTTTGGGACTTCAACGAGCTATCGAATGTGGAGTGCAAGTTGAAGTGAAGATCATGGGATCACGACCCCTTTTTAGGAGTTTTTGGGTTTTGGTCTTATGTAACGGGTATGGGGATGTCAGCCCATGGGTTTACCCATGTTTAGGCCCTATTTTTTAATATATAAATAGATGTCTAGGTGATGTAAGAAGTGTAAGTTTCAAACCTGTGAAGTAAAGAAATGCATATAGATTCTTAAGTAATACAGAAATTAATCAATGGCTCATAGACAGAGTACACAGAGATTTTTACCGAAAACCCTCAACCGGGAAAACCTTTCTTATTTTCATTATATCGAATTTCACCATTCGCCACACAATATATACAATGTTTTTAGGTATTTTGTAAATACCAAAACCCTAATCCCTTAATTCGGGATTAATTTACAAATCAGCTAAAAATAGCAAAATCCGCTAAAAATAGAAAAAACCACCCAAAATAGAAAAATCTAGGTGTAGGGATCATCAGATGCAGTTGTCGTATCTGAC
>JZKD02S1673092.1:1706420-1736087 GCA_000966675.3 Picea glauca
AGATACTGCTACTGGCCTAAGATGAATGAAAGTGTTTCGTGATATGTTCGGGGATGTTCGTTGTGTGCTACAAGTAAACCTAGTAATTGAAAGTTGGGTTTGTACACTCCACTTCCAGTTCCTTCTCGACCTTGGGAAAGTATTTCCATGGATTTTGTTGGTGGTTTACCTATGTCGAGAAGAGGTCATGATTATCTTTATGTTGTGGTTGATCATTTTAGCAAGATGTGTATATTGATGCCTTGTACTAAGTAGGTAACAACAGAACAAACGACACAATTGTTATTTCAAAATGTTTGGGTGCATTTTGGTTTTCCCAAGTCCATTATTTCTGATCGAAATTCTCGATTTGTTGGAATTTTTTGGTCGAGTTTGTGGGCACTTATGGACACCAAGCTTAAAAAGAGCACAACTTTTCATCCGCAGATAGATGGTCAGACAAAGGTGGTGAATCGTACAGTGGTACATCTTCTTCGTGCTTATTGCAGGAAGCATCCTAAGCTTTGGGATGAACATTTACACTACGTTCAGCATGCGTACAATCGATCTAAGCACTCTTCGACGCAAACGTCGCCATAAGAGGCATGTTTTGGCTATTTTCCCAAGTCGCCTTTAGATTTTATCTTTGGGAAATATATTGTTGTTGATGGGCAATATGATATTGATCGGGCAGAGAATTTCATTGAACAGATTCAGTCAATACATCAGGTGGTGCAAGAGCAGTTGGAAAAGAGTCAGGCCAAGTACAAAACGAGACATGACAAGCATCGTGTTGATCACAGTTTTGAAGTTGGTGATGAAGTTTGGCTTTACATAAGCAAGGAGAGGCTTAAAGGAGAAGGTAAAAAGTTGAAACCAATACGATATCGTCCCTTCAAAATTGTCAACAAGATTGGTAACAATGCTTTTCGTTTAGATTTGCCTCCTTATATGCAGATGTATGCAGTTGTTAACGTTCAGAATTTGAAGTTATATGAGCCTCCATTGATTGATGATCAAGGAGAGCATGTTCAGATTCCTTCCATAGATCATTTTTCTCTAGAGTATCTAACAGAACTGCAGGAAGATACCATCCTTGACAGGAGAATGCGAACATCGAAGCGAGGAAATGTGGAGTATTTGTGAATTGGTCTTAAAGGGACGAATCCAAGCAAGGCCAAGTGGATTGAGGTCAGAAGGGTGATGGAACTATACCCTCATATTCACATAGACTGAGATAGTCTTTTGGAGGTCCAAAAACTTCCCAATGGGGAGGTGTGATCAAGGGATCAAATTTTGCTCAAATTTCAAAGTGCTTGGAATGCGACTAAAACAGTTCCATTGCATCCGTCTCGTCTTCCTGATTCCGGTGGTATATTTACTTTGTCAAATGGATATCGTATGGAGAATATATCGCAATCTGTTCGCCAAGCCAAACAGGCAAAAAGTTTGATGTTGATTGTACCTGTCCGTACAGTCCGTATGGTCTAACGTGGTAGGTACGTACGATGATGATGTGGCAGTTGTTGATGGGTTGACTATTGATGAATCCAAGAGTGACACATGTCTTGTAGCTAGAAAATGGTATGAGAACACGTGGCCCAATCTGGAGGCACCACATGTCACTCATTATTTGGCTATTGGTTTTATGTAAAATATATTGGAGGCCGTGGGGTTCGACCCCCAGACCTCCCCCCCACATAAGCCTTCACAAACCTCCGCTGACCAATGTTCTGCCATTTGTTTCTTAACATATATATGGGTTTTATTGTATTTAAATTCATATAAGTTTGTAATTGGAGGGAGGACAAGCTGGCGCTTAGCCTCGACCCGTGGTCGTTGGCATTGTAATATGACCATGTTATATAGTCGACAATTGGAAATGCACGGGGTCTATATTACATAGCCCGTGGTTTCATTTCAAAAAGCATGTAACCGTAATATAAAATGTATGCGGTTGTAACCATTTGCATGGGAACTATAAACCATGGTTTTTATTATTGCCATGTGACCTCAACTAGGAGCGCGGGGTTTATGAATCGATTTTGTAACGGTTAAGTTCTTTTTCCATAGCCTGAGGTCATATGACCCACGTGCCCAGGTGCCGAGGTGGTTAGGGGCTAGCGTGCCCTTAATCGTCCTACGGTTTGCACTGTTGGTGCGGTTGCACCCGATGCTGGGTTTTTGCGCTTAAATGAACATGTGAGCCAGGTTCATGGAAGAGGGGTGTGAATTGTAGAACCAAAGACAACAAGCTTGAAGAGGGAGACTTTCAGGAGCCCTAACTTCTTTATTTGTCGACCGATTGAGGTGCCGAAAGAGCCCAGACAGGGGTTTTGGGACGCTGGGAAGCCATTGGAGTAGTCGGTTTGTCAGTTTGAGCATTGTAAGAAATTTTTTTGAGAACTTTTTGAGCAATTAATAATAATGATCCATTGGAAGCTGGACCAGGAGATGTATCCCATAAGAGGGGTGAACTCCTTTATCAATTGCTATGATTATGTGTTTATGTTCATTGATTATGCTGCTGTCTATGTGTAATTTGCATAAGTAATCCTTTAATTTATGTGTTGCAAACTGATCCTTTTGCTTTAAACACATAACATTCACTTGCAATAAGTTTTCAAGTTTTTCAAGTCTTCTTCATTTTTAGATCAAATAAGCCAGTTCTTTTGGCTAGGAATGAAGAAGGATGGTGTTGATTACATAATCGATGTATGGAATGTCATAAGGTGAAGGCTGGGCATAGGCACCCAGTAGGTTTGCTACAGCTATTGCCAATTATAGAGAAGAAATGGGAACTCATCACCATGGATTTTATCATAGGATTACCCAGAACGAATAAGAAACATGATTCAATCATGGTAGTAGTTGACAAATTAACAAAGGTTTCTCATTTTGTTCCCGTGAAGACGATGCATACAACTTATAATATTGCATAAATTTTCATGAAGGAAATTGCTAGGTTGCATGGGATACCTAGGACAATTTTCTCAAATAGAGATACAAAGTTTACCTCCAATTTATGGAAGCTATTGTTTAAATGATTTGGCATGAATCTAAAATTTAGCATGACATATCATCCCCAGACAGAGGGGAAATCAAAGAGAGTCAATTGAAAAATTGAAGACATGCTGAGAATGTATGTGATGGATAAGCCATCTAAGTGGGGTTTGCATATAATAATAGGTATCAAGCTTCATTGAGAATGATCCCATTTGAAGCCTTGTATGGTAGGAAATGCAATACTCTAGTAAGGTGGGAAAACACAATAGATAGACTGGTACTTGGGCTAGAGTTTCTCAAGAACATGGAAGACCAGGTGGTCAAGATCAAGAATAATTTAAAGGAAGCTCAGGATAGACAAAAAGTTTATGCGGACAAGAATAGGATAGCTACAGAATTTAAAGTAGGGGAGGATGTACTTTTGAAAGTGAAGCCCAAGAAAATCTCTTTGAAATTGGGTAGTTGTACAAAGATATCAGCCAGATTCTATGGTCCATTTAAAGTATTTCACATAATAGGGCTAGTTGCATACATGCTTGCATTTCTTGCTTCCATGAAAGCGCATAATCTATTTCATGTCTCTTTAGTAAAGAAATATGTGCATGATCCTAACCATGTTATTTATTGGCATCTGATTCAGGTAGAGATGGAGGGGGATTTTCAGGTTCAACTAGTATGGGTATTGGACAGAAAGGTAAAAATGCTCCAAAATTGAGTTATAGAGATGGTAAAAGTTTAGTGGACCTACTACGGTCCTAAAGATGCTACCTAGGAACATGAATATGCCATGCGGGCAGAGTACTCGTAGATTTTTTAATTAATTTGAGATTTTAATCTTTATTTTGTATATGCACTAAGGATAGTGCCTAAATAAGGGGGAGGGGATGTAACACCCCAAATTTTGAACCCCCATGTTAAATCATGTATTGTTACAATGCTAAGAGGCCTAAGTTCCCAAACAATTATTTAAAGTGCTAGTATGCCCAAGAAATGTAATGTTTTGATCATTAATAATAATAAACACATCGTTGGTTGTTAGACAGACAAGGACTAGAGTTATAGGGGGCTATGATTCCACAAGAGAGGGGGTTTGAGGGGATAAATGTTTATTCCTATGTTAATTACCTTTTTTCTTAATTGAAGGGGATTGATTACATGATCTTCTCGAGGAAGGACAAGAGGTTCTTGATTTCCCAACAAAAATACTTAAACCCATCCCTTGTCCAATTAGGGGTTTGGTCGTTGGCTTGTCCACTCTGTCACATCTGCATTATCATGTTTTGTCCCTCACGCACTCCCAGAAATGCACTCCCATACACCCCTTTTCCCATACATTGATCCCTCCTCACTTTCATCTTGGATTGGTAAAGAGAAATGGAACCGAAATGCTGGAGAATTATCCATGAGATAGTTGGTTGTAATGGTTGTTGTTGAAATCCATCCATGACTTGGGGTCTGCATGACTGAGATGTGTTGGCTTGTGCCTTGTTTTTATCACAACTGCAAGTCCTGAGAGTGCCATCATTGAGATTCTAGACCAGCTGTGCTGGAGGCCTTGGTAATAACGAGAAGGACTTCCTGAGGGACTATGTGGCCGAGAAGGGTGGAGGTCCATTCTCTTCAGGTGGCATAGGTTGGGAGAAGAGATATGGTTACTTGGATTGTTGTGGGTGTTGGGAAACCTATGAGATCTTGAGAGATGACTGGTTTGGGAACCCATGTACACTCTAGAACCATCCTTGTGGACTCATATCCCTAGCTCGGGGGTGACATTGTTGTTGAGATTTGGAGAAGTTGTGTCTATGGTTGGGTGGAACGTCCTTGGTATACATCCATTTGGTGTCACCTTATATAAAGATAAGTGCTCTATGTTATGGTATCATTTACATGTATTTGAATTTTATTTCCACTGTATATTTAATTATCATTCAATTGAATCTTTAGACTATGCATTCTTGTTGATTACTTTTGTGCATGTCATTAAATTTATTCTCTTTTAGGCATCCTTAAACAATGAAAAGGTATCTATAAGAGAACGAATTGCAAGGGAGGGCTTGCAGGTAGAGTACGTTGGCCTATGGGTGGTTGGGTATGTTATAGTTTATTTATTTTCTCATATATGCCGATCTTGTGAACAAAAAAAATAAAAAGGCATTATTTGTTTCTATTTTTCCCTAATTCTAACCATTTTCCTATGACTTTGACCAAGGGAACACTACTCTAGGAAGCCTCCTCACACCTTCTTGTGACCATTCGTCTTTCTATTCTTATCCTATACCAACCATCACTAAACAACACAATGCCTGGAATCATACTAAGCTCTTGTTATGGAGACTACATGATATGGCACTCAAGGCATAACTCGTATCTACAGCTTATCGAAATCACTATGAAGCTTCCGTATGATTAGAGTGGTATCATTATTAGGAATATATAGTATGAAGATTAAGACTAACTAGCTTATTACTTGTATTATACCAATCATATTGAGGTAATGACATCAAATATTAACTATAAGCTAATCCATATTGAATCTAATCATGTTGATTATGGATATTGTGTGTTCAATTCAGACTAACATGACATGTCTAATTCATACAAGTACTATTATTCAAATAAATCTTTAACATGACTAATAAGTACTGATATGCTTTTTTTGACCATGCTTCTATTGGTATATACTTATATCTATGATTTCCATTGCTTATGATGAACTTGTTTATATGGCGAGTAATACAAGCCCATTCTTTATCTATGATAGTATCATTACCCTTATAACTATAACATGTAAGAGATTATGGTAATAAGGTAACCATTACTTATGCATGGACTAGTAATACCTGTATAGCCTTATTTACTCCTATTGTGTGATGTATGTACCCGATGAGTGCAATGAATATGGAATAAAGGGGCATTCACATTACCACATATAGGTGAATGGAAATAAGATTACATCATATGTGTACAAAGCTCCTWGTATCTCATATGTAGAAACMCAAGTAAATCCTAGGAATCACTTCTATTACCATAAGTTGATAGATATGAATATGGTATGATCACAACARTATGAGTTCCATCTTCTTGAATAGGGATAGATCATTAAATGTATATATAAAGGGAATMCAATATGTGAAATAAGCATGTCATATATAACTGATATGGAGCCAATGTAAGATGTAAGTGATATGTTGAACCTTAGGTATTATGTGTAATTATTCATATAGGTTAGATTGTATTACACGACTTTTACTGTAATTACCTAATATTGGTACAACTATAATACAAGGAAGAGTGTAATCTCCATAGTAATAACCATAACTAAGATATAGTAATAATCAATTATTACTATCATATTAAACGTATAGGCTGTGTATACCAGTACATATCACATGCTCATATTGATTACTATGATTCCCAGATTAAGTACATTATAAGCATTACTATTAATGTGTGTAATTGATTATGGATAAACACATAGGGTTAATCTCAACACCACATATAATCTTATCACATTGTTATGATATGGAATATGTGAAGTAAGACCATGGAAACTTATGAGCTTATATCGAGTAATCAGATAGGAGAAAAGTATATATATGGGTTTCATTATCTTATCATAGGTAACTAGTAGATATAACGGTATACGTATTATCCTGTTCATTGAGCCGATATAACAAGGGTAACATAACACATGTATGGGTTTATCATATGTATTATTCCATATTCAGTGATTACATCTATTTGTATTAGTATTACTAAACAGGTTATTCACTATATACCCTTATTAGGATGATACAAGGGAATTACTTCATTTAAAATTTTTCTAGTAAATTTAAAAATATCAAAAAAATAAAAATAAATTGATAAAAAAATTCAAATACCTTCATGACGTTGGAATTGCGACGTCTAGTAATGTCACTCATATGGAACATACATCAGAGATATATAGCACGTCATTATTTGAGCAACATTACTATAAGTAGTAATGTCGACGTATGGTAATGCCGCTCCCATGGCACCAATGCCGATGATATATATCTTGTCGTCAGTTGAGCGATGTTACTATAAGTTGGAATTGCGACACATGGTAACATTTCTCCCATGGAACATACATCGAAGATATATAACATGTTTTCGATTGAGCGATGTTACTATAAGTTAGAATTGCGATGTATGGTAATGTCACTCCGATGACGTCCATGTAGTGGAGACCAATGGAATTAGATGTTGGAATTCCGATGTCTTTGACATCGTTGTAGTGACAACTATATGGGGTTTTGATAGTCAAATCTGAGATGACATGTGTTTGCATGAAACGTCTCAATAGAGATGATATCTATGTCATCAAAAAAGCAATGTCGTGTGAAACAACATTTGAGGGGGTCTGCTATTTGTCATTGTCCCAACAAACAAAAGTGGAAATTGCATCGAACGCGTCGTCAGAATTCAACCCAAATGTACTAGTGTGGATGTAAAGACAACCTTTCTCAATGGAGATATTGAAGAAGAAGTATACATCAAGTAGCCATATGGTTTCGTGATACATGAGACGAAGCCTCATGTGTGCAGTTGTAAGAAGGCATTATATGGACTCAAGAAAGCACATTGATCTTGGTATGCGAGGATTGATGGACACCTGATGATTTTTGGGTTTCAAAAAAAGTGTTGTCGATCCTAGCCTGTACTACAATACTATTAATGGTGAGTCCATGATTTTGGTCCTCTTCATTGATGATTTATTCCTCATCGATACAAAGAACCTTATTGTTGAATACAAGTATGCGTTGGCCTCTAAGTTTGATATGAAGGACCTTGGTATGATGCACTACTTCTTGGGACTAGAGGTGTGGTAGAGAACTGATGAGATGTTCCCAAGTCAGGGGAAATACGTAGTTTAGATATTGAAGAAGTTTGGGATGTTGAACTGGAATCCCATGGCTACACCAACTATGAGGAAGCTAAAGAAAATAAGTGTGTCTTCTTTCGATTCTGATGAAATTGATCCGACCCTATACAAACAACTGATTGGAACATTGATGTATATGATTAACACCAGACCAGATATTTTCTATGCAGTGAGTGAACTTACCCAGTTTATGAATCAGTTGAGATAGGAACACTGGATTGATGTGAAGCATGTGTTGAGATACCTATGAGGTACATTTGGACATGGTGTGAGGTATAATTATAGTATTTATATGATATGGAAGGAATATATTGACTCTGATTGGGCAGGGAGTGCAGTCGACAAAAAGTGCACCTTTAGGTGTTCCTTCACTTTGGGATCTTCCATGGTTTCCTAGTGTAGCAGGAAACATACTTCTATGGCTTTGAGCACAGCCGAAGAAGAGTACATTGAATTAAGTATGTCAGCCTGTGAAGTAGTGTGGCTTCATAATCTCCTTGCAGATTTATTCGAACATGTGTTGCATTCCACCATTATTCATTATGGTAACCAAAGTTGTGTGAAGATAACATATAATCCAGTGTTTCATGACAAATTGAACCACATTGAGATCAAGTACCATTACATTCGAGACATGGTGCAGAGGATAGAATTATTGGTGTTGCAACTTCCTACAGATGAGAAGGTTGTTGATATTCTTACCAAACCAGGATGAAGTCAAAGTAATTTTTTGATAGACTTGGCATGGCAGAGAATGCCTCCCTCACTGAGAGGGAGTTTTGATGTTTGTAGCTTCCTGAGAAATTCTCTATATCATACTCCTATGTGACTGGGTTGAGTTAATCTGTGATGACACTTATCCGAGAAGGTATACATGGGACACTTATCTGAGAAGGGATACGTGTGTTTAGTCTTATATCCCAACGTCCCATGTGGAGAGAACATGATGACATGTCAAGGTGGTTGAGCCTTGACATCACACACTATGGGAGTTGACCCTAGTGTTTCTAGAGGGTGTAGCCTCTAGAATTCCACATGAGAGTAACATGTGTGACAAACCTTTTTCTACTATGTTGGTTGTGTACCACTTGAGGAGACTGCATTTCTATGTACAATAGTTGTGTACTACTATGGAAAGATACCTCCCTAGCTAAGAGGGAGTGTTGATGTTTCAACATTGGGGAAAACTTCTCCTACATTGGGATGCAGACCAAGGGAGATATGATACATTTATCATAAAGGTGCACTTGTGGTAAATGGGCCCAAAAGTATTTCTTCCTTGATCATGACAAGGAATAAAATGGACTCGAGGTGCTTGAAGTAATTTTCACGTGTCAATTAGCATCAAGATGGAATTCACTCACAAGTGTGTACTTGTGATTAAATAACTTGGTGTGGTCTTTGTCCTAGTCATGGTGATTTGATAGGGAATAATAAAGACTCAATATGCTATATTCTATTACATGTAGACCCAAAGTGATCCTAATCTTAGAGAGAGTTAATTGGCTCAAACAGAGAGTCGTAGAATGATTTTCTCCTCATTTCAGGTGGGAGAGAGATGTCTCCCAAGATTGACAGACAAGTGTCATGAGTCTAGGGTGAAGTTTGTATTCTTCAAAGACAAGCTTGGCATGATGCATAATTTATCCCTCATTGAGAGGGAGTGTTGATGTTTGGACAACATCGGGAAGACAATCTCTTAGAATAATAATTAATAATATAATTATTAATCGTTAAATATCATATATAATAAGTAAACAATAATAATAAATATTTATTGATTATTCAATGGACGCATCCTTTCATCGATGGCCACCATATGCTTCCTATATATGGAACACTCATCATTGTAATAATATATCAATCATATCTCATATGAAGAAAAACCAACAGAGAAAAGGATAAATGGAGGGTGGAATTATTATTATGGCCTTGAAAATAATTCTAAATTAACAGACCTTTGGCTATGGGATAAGAAAAAGATCCTCTTTGATATTTTTTCCACTCTTGTTATCTTGTATGGTGTGTATTTTGGGGATGTAGTATCTCTCGATAATCCTACAGAAATATAGAGTAGATCCAAAATGATTTTATAACTTGTAATCTCAAAATCAAGAGGAATACACCCTATCCTATCCTCCTCATAGAAGCAATCCTTTGCCCCATTGAGATAACAAATATGATTAGTCAATTAATGTACAATAACAAGATAAACAACATGGATAACAAGAGGATTCCCAAAATTTCTCCATAATCTAGAACAAATCTCCAATGTCTCAAGTGGGGATGGCATAATGATGCCAAGTCTTGGCTAAATCATTGGGGAATAAAAGAAGAAGTTATTTTGTAGAATATCTATGATATTAAAAATATTGTACAAGCTAAACTTAAGGAGAATCTATGGTGCGATAAATATTTAGAGGATAAAGGAAAATTAAGATATTATAAGGAGTTGGTTAACCCTAACCTTGAAGATCAAAAGTATCTCTTTGTTTTGGCTAGTGTAAATAAGAGAATCAATATTGCTAAAATAAGAACTAATTCACATGATATACATAGTGAATATGGGTGTTGGAAAATCCCCAAAACACCATGGCAAGAAAGAGACTATCACCTTTCTCACACCAAGAGGGTTGAACATGAAAATCACTTTTTCCTAGAATGCCCTGTATATACTGAAATTAGATCCCAATTTCCAAATATTTTTAACGATACCGACCTTCCTAACCTTCTAAGTCATCAAAAAGTTAGTGATCTTGGAACACTTCTTGTAATGATTTTCAATCATTGAAATAAAATTTTAAATAAATCCAAGCAATATTTTTCTTTTCTAAAGTTCTGATAAACCATGTATATCTGTGTCTCTATTGTATTTTGTATCTTCTATGTTTTATTTTTGCATTTATTTTATTTTATTTCTTCCTGATTCTGTTTTTCTAACAACTAGTATCAAAGTGAAAGGTAACTCACAGGAAAAGAGGTTTCCTGGTTTGAGTGGGAGAAATAGTGAAACATGGAAAGTTTAGGGTCGAGAAATTTAATGGAAAAAACTACCAGTTATGGAAGATGCAAATGGAAGATTATTTATATCAGAAGGATCTATTCCTACCATTGGGAAGAAGAACAAAGAAGTCGATGGCCATGAAGGACGAAGAATAAGATCTTCTAGACAAAAATGTGCTAGGAATGATACAACTAAGCTTGGAAGCATCGGTGGCATACAATATTTCAAAAGAAAATACAATGAAGGAGATGATGGAAACATTTCATAAACTGTATGAAAAATCCTCAACATCCAATATGGTATTTCTAATGAATCGATTATTTAATATGAATATGTCAGAAGGTGGGTCTGTTGCAGATCATTTAAATGAATATAAAAATATTACTAATCATCTAAGTTCTATAAAAGTGGAATTTGATGATGAGGTTAGGGCTCTTCTAATCATGTGCTCATTGCTAGAAAGCTAGAATGGCTTGGTCATTACTGTAAGTAAATTTGTCTCTCATTCAAACAATCTAAAATTTGATGATGTTGTTGGTGTTAACCTTAGTGAGGGAATGCAACGAAAAATCACAGGTTATACATCAAGTAATGCATTAAACATGGAGAATAAGAGAAGACAAAAGGATAAGGGAAAGGGCTCAAGGAATCGCGAGAATTATAGGAAGGACATATCCAAATCTAGACTAGGAAAGATAGAGTGTTGGAATTGTGGGAAGAGTGGACATTTAAAGAAAGACTACAGAGCTACAAAGAAATAAAGAAATGGACAATAAGAGAAAAATTAGGAAGAAAATGTAAGAGATGATGTGTTACAAGATTCTTTGATTCTTTATGTAGATAATGTTTCTGATTCTTGGGTAGTATATTCAGGGGCTTCATTTCATGCCACATCCCATAAGAAACATATTATAGATTATGTTCAAAGTGATTTTGGACATGCTTATTTGGGTGATGATGCACCATGCAAAATTGTTGGAATGGGTAAGGTACAAATAAAGAAAAAGAATGGAAACCAATGGTTGATGAAAGAGTTAATACATGTTCCATATCTAAGGAAAAATATGATTTCAACAAGGAAGTTGGAAAGTGAAGGTTATACATCCATATTTAAATATAAGGCGTGGAAGATCACCAAAGGATCATTGGTGATAACAAAAGGAGAGAAGGTAGGTACATTGTATTTATGTACTAGTAATATTGATTTTTTATCTCTTTAGTGTGTACAGGAGTGTATACAACATTTTGGCATCATAGAATTGGACACATGAGTGAGAAGGGGATGCAAATACTTCACAAAAGGAAATTTTTCCATATCTTAACAAATTGATTTGGATTTCTGTGAGAATTGTGTTTATGGAAAACATAAGAGAGATATATTTGTTAGAGTTGTAGAAGAAATGAAGAGTGAAAGGTTAGATTTTGTGCATACATATGTATAGGGACTAGCTCAGGTATCATCTCTTGGAGGATCTTGTTATTATGTTACATTTATTGATGATGCAAATAAAAAAACTTTGGTTTATTGTATTCAACTACAATCTGATGTTTTTTATACTTTTAAGAAGTGGAAAGCTTTGGTTGAGAATGAGACATGAAAAATGTTCAAGTGTCACAAATCATACATTGGATGTGAATATTAAAGAAAGGATTTTGGTGAATACTATTCATACCATGGGATTCAGAGAGAGAAAATAGTTCCAAGAACACCACATGAAAATGGTGTGTCAAAGAGGATGATATTGCATGTAGCGTGCAAGGATTATGAGATTGCATGTTGGGTTTCCCTTATAGTTTTGGGCAGATGATATAAGTATGGTTTTTTACTTAATAAACAAAATACCTTCAATATTTTTGGATGGTGGCATTCCATAAGAGTCATGGACAGGTAAAAAGGTAAACTATTCATTTTTGAAGACTTTTGATTGTGAAACATTTGTCCATATTGATAAATAAAATAGAGCAAAGCTTGAAGAAAAATCCATGAACTGTACCTTTATTGCGTACGGTTTTAATTATTTTGATTATCGCTTACGAAATTATGAAAATCAAAAAATAATTAGAAGTAGAGATTTCATATTTAATGAGAAGGTCATGTACAAAGATCAGTTGTAGGGAAAGAAACATGAAAAAGAAAAACCAAAATAAATAGTTGATGCAACACCCCCTTCCTCAGCAGGTTCTGCACGACCTCCCGGTCTTAGGATCATTCTATCCTTTAGATTCGTAGAACCGAAATGGTTCTTTTGGCCTTCCTTGAGGCCTCATGAACCTGATCCATAGGTCCTTATGAAACCTTTCTTGCGTGAACATGCATCAGGCATGAGATTCTCCTTCCCACGGTCACTGAATATGACCTTCAGTCTTTTCCCGAAAATTAATTTTGGGTTTCAGGACTCCGTGAGCCCTACTGTAGAGAATCTCTACCTCCTCAATCCCTCGATCATCGAAATGCCCAAATTCCCAAATCGTGCTCAACGGTGATTAGCCCCTTGGGCCATATCTCTGTCCATGTGACCATTCTTACCCGTCACCATAGTCTACTTCAGGGTTTTCAATACCAAGAGCCTCGTCTCTTGGTCATCGGGATGGCTAAAGTGTTGATGATGGAAATTTCAAATCCCTAGCCACTTTCTCCTCCAAAGGATGTGTCGTGTTTCGTGACTTCGAGACATGCAATGCGAAGTTGCTCGATTCTCTATCTATGGGATCCTCGGTATGCCAAAACCTGAAATCCGTTCCTTTACTGTCCCCCTCCAAGGACATGTCGTGCTTTCGCGACTTCAGGGTTTTCAAAACCCAAGAGAACAGACTCCTTGCCTTCAGGGATTCCGATATCCCGAATCCCGGTATGTCAAAATGTCGGCTTCCTTCCATGTCCCTTCAACACCTTTGGGATTTCGCGTTTCGTGATACCGCGATGCAAGGTTACCTGATCCTTGCTCCTTGGACTTCCCGATACCTGAAATACCAAAATACCAAATCAAAGGAAGATCAATGTCTGTGATCCTCCTGCATCCAATGGCTCAGATCCTTTTGGGATCTCGCGGGTCAAGAATTCCAAACTCTCACCCCTGCATCTTCCGGTAGCTGAAGTATCGAAATGCCCTTTTGGAGATTTCCCTGAAACCTGACCTATATGTACCTTTTCGGGACTTTGGGATTCCTTATTTCGTGAATCCTCTGTGGATGAACTCTTGGTCCTCAATTCCCCAGTATTTGAAACCCTGAGGTGTTCGGATCTCTGTCACATATCCTCTGAAGTGGACGGTCACGATGCTTTCATTGTTTCACGTACTGGGAGTTTGAAACTCTCAGTACCAAAATCTCTGCCTCCTCTACCTTCCAAACTATGAATAGCCAAAATGTCGAAGTTCTTCTCCAAAGGTAAATTGCATTTCATGACTTCGGGATTTTCACCGTGAAGTGCCCTGGTCTCTTGTCATCGGGATTCCTGAAATGCCAAAATATGATGGCTCTTCTCCTTTGCATACGAGGATTAAACCTCGTGCAGCTCCTCCTGGATCTGATGACTATCGGTTCATGCACCTAGATCTGATGGAAGTTGTATATCCTCTCTGAGCATGTGTTTTCTTCCTTCTCCTGGGAAGATTTTTTGAAATCTCAAAGGCCTCGACCTTTGCTTCCTCTGTGAGCCTGATGGGTTTGGACCTCGCTTTCTTTATGAAAATTCTATCCCTCCTCAACTTTATTAAACTATGAACCCTCCAAAGGGTTTATCTACCTCTTTGCTCCTTACGTCTGTTTCTCTATGCACAAAGGCACTCTTCCTCCTGAGATTTGTCCTCCTTGAATCCTTAAAGGATTCTTCGACCTCTGCACTCCTTATAGGGTCCCTGCACACACAAAGGTGTTTTCCATCCTGAGCTTCTATATTGCCCATACCTCTAAGGGACTTAACCCTTTTCTCTCCCTCAAATGCAGAATCTGATTCCCTCTTGGCATTCTCTTACTCAAGAAACTCCTTGCTGAGTTTGCAAGGTATTCAACAACCCTGTGAAGGTCCTCTTGACACTTCCTTCTCTCTCTCTCTCCAACTACTAACATAAGATCCAAGATATTTTACATGAGGGGGCTCTTCGAGCTCTTCCCTCAAAGCTAACTACCCTATTCAATTACATTAACTTTACATTGAATGGGATGTCTAGTCTAGATCAGAGCTAGATCCATCCTTACAACCATTAAAGGCCTTCTTTAACTACATCCTGCTCAAAGGCATGGCTTTGGCTCTACCAGCCTTACAAACATTAATATAAATTTCAAATTCAAAATTTGAAATGAGAGGGTTGCGCCTCTCCTTCTTCATTGAATTCATGCTGAATTGGCGAGTTGGCTGGTGCATGGATGGCTTGGGAGAAATGCTCCTGCATCATACTCCTCTACTGTGAAAAATTCATGAGCTCTTGCTCATGAGCTCCCCAACATCGCTGTTGAAATCCACCTGGATCCCAAACAGTCCTCTGGATTTGTTCATCTGCTTCTTTGTTCTACTGCTATTGTTGCTTCCCTTACAATCCCTCTACTGTTCAGCTTCCCTTCACTGGCAACTTCTATTGATTTGATCATCAAGTCTGTTATCGAATCGATCACCTCGTCTATATGCTCCTGTGGCTAGATCTGTTCTTGCAGTCTCCTCTGCTACAATTTTGTCTTCTCATACGTGAGTAGATCACTATGATCTCCCATGCTATCTTCTTCATCTGATGTGGCCTTAACTTGCCACTCTACTGTAGATTCCATCTCTATAGTCTTCTCACTGAACTGATGTTCAACTTCTTCTTCCGACAGCTCAACTTCTACCATTTCCCCTTCTGGTTGAATTCCAGCTTCTTCCAATTTCTCCTCATCCTAGAATTTTCCCTCATCTTTCACTACATGCCTCGGTACTGTAGTCTTCATCACTTGTTTAGCTCCCTGGCTGAAAGTTCTGAGTGATTCATCAGAATGCTCCTCTTCAATTATTTGCCTGACTGTATGTTCATGGCAATCATTCACTGGCTCTGGATTGTTCAGCCAATCCTCCAGCATCTCCAGCTCCATCTCCCATGGAGTAATTATCTTACCTCCATGTTCTTATTCTGTTGTCAGCTTCAGTGCTACAAGTGTCCCCTTTTTGTCTTCCTGGCTGAAGATATTGAGTCATTCTTTTGAATTCTCTTTTTCCTCTTTTTCTTGGGAAATCTCTAACATTTTCGCCAACCCTATTCCCATGGCAGTCACAATTGGCTGTCTTTCTGCTATTGTTTCTTCTACAATGCATGTTCTGGTGTCAACTGGACTATGTGGCAGGAATAACCAAATTCCCCCAATCATCAGAAGATTCCTCTGATCCTCCATCTCTGTCAGTTGTCCTTGTTGATATGAACTCAACTCTGAGCTCGTCTTCTCTCCCTTACCCTACTGGAAGTATGGGAGTTCTTTGCTACCCTCTTAGTAGTCTATGAGATCCCCAGATCTCATCTCATTACCCTCCTGGCAATTGGAAATTTTTGTTCTGCCCTCTTGGCAGTCTATGAGATCATCTTGTGACCTCTGTTCATCCTCAACATCACTGAGATTTATCCCAGCCTCTAGTTCACATTCCTGAACCATTTCCTCTTCATCATCCCTGAGGCTTTTAACATGTCTCAACCACATTCTCAATAGCCTCCACTGTCTTCTGGCCAACAATTCCTTGACTGGCCATTTTTCCTTCGTCTTCATGGGCCATTCATTCACCCATCTTGACTTTTCATCTCACTGCATCTACAATGCCAAAATTTCCATTCTCGCTCTGATCTCGGCAAGCTCTTGCTGCATCGCATCCTTGCTCTGCTGCTAATGGATCTTCTTTCCATCGCATGCATGGCCTTCAGTAGCCATATCCCTACTCTTGTCTACCCTTCTAGAAAACTCGTTGCTGTAACTCTATAGCTGAGAGATTCTAGCCTCTCCTACAGTCCTCCTGACTGTCTATTTGACTGCAACACACCTACAACAATCTCCACAGAGTTCCAATACTCTATCTCCTTCTGCCTCTGATACCAAACTGATGTGTACCGGAGTATTCTCTTTTCCTTCTCTCTTCTACCTCCTTTTGTCTGCAGTATACAAGTAGAAAGTGGCTCTGATACCAAATTGATGCAACACCCCCTTCCTTAGTAGGTTTTGCACAACCTCTCGGTTTTAGGATTGTTCCATCCTTCGGATTCGTAGAACTGAAATGGTTCTTTCGACCTTCCTTAAGGCCTCATGAACCTGATCCATAGGTCCTTTTGAAACCCTACCTATGCAAACATGCATCAGGCATGAGCTTCTCCTTCCCATGGTTACCGAATATGACCTTCGATATTTTCCTGAAAAGTAATTTTGGGTTTCAGGACTCCGTGAGCCCTACTGTCGAGAGTCTCTGCCTCCTCGATCCCCCGATCACCAAAATGCTGAAATGCCCAAATGTCACTCAACAATGATTAGCCCCCTGGGCCATATCTCTGTCCATGTGACCATTCTTACCCATCATCGTAGTCTACTTTGAGGTTTTCAATACCAAGAGCCCCAAATCTTAGTCATCGGGAAGGCTGAAGCATTGATGCTAGAAATGTCAAATCCCTGGCCACTTTCTCCTCCAAAGGATGTGTCGCATTTTAGGAATTTGGGACTTCTTATGCAAAGTTGCTTGGTTCTTTGTCTGTGGGATCCTTCGTATGTCGAAACCCAAAATCCCCACCTTTACTGTCCCACTCTAAGGACACGTTGCAACTTCGGGGTTTTCAACACCCAAGAGCACGGACTCCTTGCCTTCAGGGATTTCGATATCTCGAATCCTGTTATGTTTAAATGTCAGCTTCCTTCCACATCCCTTCAACACCTTTTGGATTTCACGTTTCACGATCTCGCGATGCAAGGTTACCCGGTCCTTTCTCGTTGGAATTCCCGGTACCCTAAATACTAAAATACCAAATCAAAGGAAGATCAATGACTGTGATCCTCCCACATCAAATGGCTCAGATCCTTTCGGGGTCTCGCGGGTCAAAAATTCTGAACTCTCATCCTTGCATCTTTTGATAGCCGAAGTACCAAGATGTCGTTTCGAAGATTTCCTCGAAACCTCACCTGTATGTACCTTTTCAGGACTTCAGGATTCGCGATTTTGTGAATCCTCCATGGCTAAACTCTTGGTCCTCGATTCCCTGGTATACAAAACCCTGAGGTGTTTGGATATCTGCCATGTATCCTCTAAAGTGGATGGTCACGATGCTTTCGTTGTTTCGTGTACCGAGATTTTGAAACTCTCGGTACCAAAATCTCTGCCTCCTCTACCTTCTGAACTCCGAATAGATGAAATGTCGAAGTTCTTCTCCAAAGGCAAATTGCATTTCGTGACTCTGGGATTTTCACCATGAAGTGCCCCGGTCTCTTGTCATCGGGATTCCCAAAATGCCAAACCCAGAAATGTCAAAATCTAATAGCTCTGTTCCTTTGCATATGACGATTAAACCTCATGCATCTCATCCTAGATCCAATGGCTATCGGTTCATGTGCCCAGATCTAATGGCAGTTGTAGCTCCTCTCTGAGCATGTTTTTTCTTCCTTCTCTTGGGAAGATTTTTTGAAATCTCAAAGGCCTCGACCTTTTCTTCCTCTACGAGCCTAATGGGTTTGGACCTCATTTGATTTCTGAAAATGCTATCCCTCCTGAGATTTATCAAACTCTGAACCCTCCAAAGGGTTTCTCTACCTCTACGATCCTTGTAGTTGTTGCTCTATGCGCAAAGGCAGTCTTCCTTCTGAACTTTGTCCTCCTTGAATCCTTAAAGGATTCTTCAACCTCTTCACTCCTTGCAGGGTCCCTGCACACACGAAGGTGTTGTCTGTCATGAGCTTCTCTGTTTCTTAGACCTCTAAGGGACTTAACCCTTTTCTTTCCCTCAAATGGAGAATTTGATGCCCTCTTGGCAGTCTCTTGCTCAAGAAACTCCTTGTTGAGTCTATAGGATATTCAACAATCTTCTGAAGGTCCTCTTGACACTTCCTTCTCCCTTAGAACTCTAAGAGTTCTTCCTATGAAAACTGGCACTTACTCAACGCCCTCCTAGCAGAGCTCCTGCATAATCCCTCAGTGATCATGTTCCCTTCAACGAACTCTAAGCAGAGTTCTCCTGTGCACTCTATGCACTTGCTCAATTCCCTCCTGGCAGAGATTTCCTAGAATTCCTTAGAATTTATGTCTTCTTCTGTGCTTTCCTCTGCACAGTGCTACCTCCAAGGTATTCAACAACCTTGAGGCTTCCTTCCTAAGCCTAAAACTTCAGCTGGTGCACCCTCCTGGCACGTCCTTGCCCAAATTTCACAAAATTCAGGAGTGCATCTAGGCACTGGCTTTCAGAACCCGCAGCATTCTATCACACCCTTTTGGCATGAAGCCTCAAAGAACCCAACCTGAATCAAAGAACCCAGTAGACAATGAATTTTTTCTGTCCCTGCAAATGCACACCTACAACATATAATGAACACACAAAGACATTCATACAACCACATAATAGCATGCAGGAAACTCTTGTTTGTATTAATATAAAATGCCTCTGTACAATGTGTTTGAGATTGGACTGCAACAGAGTCTCGACTCTCCTCTCCTCTCTTCTCTCTCTAAATCTCACAGAGTTCTTCTCTCTCTCTCTCCAACTACTAACATAAGATCCAAGATCTTTTACATGAGGGGGATCTTCGAGCTCTTCCCTCCAAGCTAACTACCCTATTCAATTACATTAAATTTACATTGAATTGACTATCTAGTCCATATTGGAGCTAGTTCCAGCCTTACAACCATTAAAGGCCTTCATTAAATACAACCTTCTCAAAGGCACAACTTTGGATCTACCAACCTTACAAACATTTAATATAATTTCAAATTCAAAATTTGAAATGAGACAGTTGCGCCTCTCCTTCTTCATTGAATGCACGCTGAGTTGGTTGGATGGCTGGTGCATGGATGGCTTGGGAGCGATGCTCCTACATCAATAGTGCTTGATGAGATCACTGAAAAGGAAATTCCAAAGGTACAATAAAATCAGAATGTACAAAAATAGGAGAAGAAAGTACCTCAAACTCCTACAAGTGTTGTTATAATATCTACCAAGTTAAGTAGACCTCATGAAGGATACTCTCATTCATTTTATTATTTATTGTTGACTGATTATGGTGAAATAGAAATATATGAAGAGGCAATGGAGGTAGAAACTAAAAGGTAGTGGGAACAAGGCATGAAAGAGGAAATGGATTCCTTGGTAAATAAGCATACTTGGGACTTGGATCAATTTCCTACAAGAAAAAGAGCATTTCATAATAAATGGGTTTATAGGTTGAAGGAAGAAGATGAAGGAAAAAAGAGGTACAAGGATAGACTTGTTGTAAAGGGGTTTGCACAAAATAAATGTATAGATTTTGATGAAATTTGTTCTCCTGTTGTTAAAATGACTTCAATTAGGACTATTTTAAGTCGTTTGGAAGTAGAATATTTTCATCTTGAACAGTTAGATGTAAAAACAAGTTTTCTCCATGGGGATTTGAAGGAAGAGATTTATATGAAACAAACACAAGTGTATGAGGTCAAAGGAAATAAAATATTGGTATGGAGGTTGAAGAAGAGCTTGTATGCCCTAAAGCAAGATCCAAGGAAGTGCTATTTCAAGTTTGATAGGTTTATGAAAGAACAAGATTATAGTAGATTTCATTCTGACCACTGTGTTTATTTTAAAAGGATAGAAAATTGAAGTTATATTATCTTGCTATTGTATGCAGATGACATGTTTGTTGTAGGGTCTAATATGTAGGATATAAATGTGCTCAATAATAAATTAGCTAATTTATTTGTGATGAAGGATTTGGGTCCTACAAAGAAAACCCTTGGTATGAGAATAAAAAAAAATACAAAAAAATCACAAATTGATATTGCCTCAGGGTGAGTACATAGAGAAGGTGTTGGAGAGGTTTAGAATACATAATGAAAAATCAGTTAGTACACCTTTGGCTAGAGATTTCAAATTAACTAAGGAAATGTGTCCCAAGACACATGAGGGGATAGAATACACATCCAGGGTCCCTTATTCATCAACAATTGGCAGCATGATGTATGCGATGGTTTGCACAATGCCAAATATTGCACATGTAGTCGGAGTTGTGAGCAGGTATATGAAAAATCTAGGTAAAGAACATTGGGAGGTAGTAAAGTGGATTCTCAGGTATTTGAGAGGTACTGCTACTCATGCATTATGTTTTGGAGGTTTAGACACTATTCTAAATGGATATGTTGATTCAGATATGGAAGGTGATAAATATAGAAGGAGGAGCACCATAGGGTATGTTTTTACTGTAGGTCGAACAACAATAAGTTGGATTTGAAAATTTCAAAAGGTTGTTGCACTTTCATCAATGGAGGAAGAGAATGTTTCTACTACAAAGGATAGTAAAGAGATGATTTGGTTATAGAGGTTTACAGAGGAATTAGGAAAGAAGAAAGAAAATAGTAGGTTGTATTGTGACAATGAGAGTTACATTCATCTTGCAAATAACTCATCCTTCCATTTGAAGACTAAGCATATACATCTCAGGTACCACTTCATACGATATGTATTGGAAGATGGAAATTTGAAGTTGGAAAAGTTACATACTAGCCAGAATCATGTAGACATGTTAACAAAGGGAGTAACCAGGGAGAAATTGAGTTCCTTCTCAATTTCAGTTGGTATTCAAGCATGAAGGTGAAGATGAAATTTTTTCCATGTCGAAGGTGGAGTATAGTCCAACAACAGTGGATTTGTTGTGATCAATCTCCAAGTGGGAGATTGTTGGTTGTGAAGCCTGATTTTCTTCCTGATTCATAGGTTTGTTTCAACCATTCTTGGACCCCATTCCCTAATGGGGGGTGTGGGGAGAATTTTCCCCCAAAACTATCACCATGGGGGGAGGCGACAATTTTTTTATCCCCCCCTAGCAGAGGATTCAGGGGAAGCACCCCCAAAGAAAAAAATTGGGAAAACGTTCCTTGTAAAATATTGTGATTTTGTAGTCAATTTAAATCATTCATTATAAGGTCACATATTTGATGGTAGAACTTAGTTTTATGGTTTTTTCCCTATAAGGAAACTCTCTCTTATGAGGGAATTTTATTGTGGTTGTGTATTATCACAAATTTTGTATTATGAGAGATGATATTGCAAGAAAAAGAAGAGGAAGTTACAATGATTGAGATGTAGGTTGCATCCCTTCATTTTGTTGGATAATAAAAAGGAAGGACCTGACAATTTCTATAGTGGACGTAGCACACACTAGGTGAACCATGTATATTTTTGTCTCTATTGTATTGTGCATATTTTGTGAATACTCTACATTTTCCATGTTTGGATATCCTACAAAATCATTTGAGGTTTTAACCTTAAGTTTGATATTTTGTAGTGGTCATAGATTTCTTTCGAGTTTTCAAAAGTCAGAATCAAAGTCTTGCAAAGCTCAAAAAATGAATAAGTACATAGAACAAACAATTATGACTCCTTCAAACCCTATATTAGTTACCAGATAACATCAACCTTTGATCTAAAGAGATTGTGACCATTGATCGATGGGATGTTTGGATTCAAAGAGTCAGAGAGATCCCTCGAAATTTGTGTGAAATGCTCCGAATGAGAGACTCCAAAACGAATCTTTTGGACTGAGGATTTCTGAAGGAAATCTCATGTGCCATGAGAATAACCCCAAAGGAGAGAACTCTAAGTTGAGCCAGTGTGAATCATATATGTGGAGTGGGATGGATGAATCCTCATCCATTGATGCTTACAGGTACCACTTAGTAGGTTGGGAGAGTGAGAGATGATTGGGAGCATCAATTTGAAGATGTGTGTCAACAATTGATTAGGGAGTTGTATTGAGTGTGATTCTAGCTGGCTCATAGTTGGATATTATTTGGATTACAAATTAAAAGTATTTAGAGTACTCCTCTAATGGCTTAAAAGTGTGAGTCTGATAGGGGAATATCTCGACCGTAGGTCAGTGAATGGAGAGATGACATAGTATCCATCGATATTTCATGATTCCATCATAAGTCAAGAAGTGTAGTATTGATGACATAAATGATGTGGCACACCAGCGGGGTGGCTAGATTGATTTTAGAGTGACAGGAATCATCCATCCATCGATTGATGAGTTGAGCATGGTCGATCAAGGTCAGAGAACCTTATACCCCAAGTAGATCTGAATCGTCAGTCGAGAGACTGTAGCGTGCATCTATGTCTTCCATTAAGGAGAGGGGAATATTCCTCAATACCTTGATTTCAAGGTAGTGAAATTTCTCAATATGTTATAGACCTGAATGAATGGTCTCTAAAGGGAATATTGTTTGATAACATATCCATCATAGATGAGTGACGAGGCCACTAGAAGAGAGTTTGAGTGATGATGATGACAGGCTTGCATGGATCAGAATTTCCCCATGGGAGGATTGACAAGCACCACATCAGTGCTACATTTTATCCATGTTAGATGGAAAGTGTGACGAGGTGTCATATAGAAGCCACATGTCAGTGGTTATAGGTCGAAAACTCAATAACTTTGGAAGGCCATAAATTTTGATCTAGAGCTTATTTTTGAGCGAAATTTCCACTGTTGAGAAGCTATCGATGAGAGCAAGGTGATGGAGCTATAAAAGAGAGAATTTGATATATTTGATAAAAGTGAAAAATTATAATACTCCATCCCTTGAAAGGACACTTAGGAGTCATGTGTGTTACAAAGTGGTATCACAGTGATGTTCAAACTCTATTCTTGAATGGATCACCAAGAACACTTAACTTTTCTTACAAAGGGATCTTGTGTTTTCTAGAATGTATAATTAAGAACACTAACATGAAATGATAATGACAATGATTTTTCAACATGTAGGACGAGTTGAAAATTTCACAGAAGTGAATGGTGAAGCATAACATGGATGACATCTCACACCTTAGAGATGAAGAGTCTGATGGTCAGAGGGATAATGAAAATCCTCCATATTTGATGGCCATTGTGACAAGTCTGAGGGTAGATAATGAGAGGATCATGAGAGCCCATGCCAAAAAGGAATAGTTGAATGGAGTTTTACTACAAATTTTGTTTGAAATTCAAAAACATCTGCAACAAGGTCCTAACAATGGAGAATTACAACATTGAGAGAGGTTGAAAACTCATTTGGATGCCCAAAATCATGGACTGGATCACAAAGATGTGGGAAATATTTATTATAGAAGAAAGAATCAAGGAACTAAAATAGGTGAATCGAGTGAAGGAATTTCCACAGAGTTCTCTAGTCGGAAGACTAATTCAACAGGACAATGTAGTAGTGGCACAAAATCCAATATTTCTAAGAAGACAAAGAGGAAGAAATCTCATAGTTTTATGATTGAGGAATTCAAGAAGTCTAAGCTGCCTACCCTTGATGGAGAAATAAATAAAGAAGAGGAATTTGAAGCATAGTTATTTATCTTGAAAAAATTACTTTTGAGTACATAATTATTTATACAATACCAAGGAAAGGATTTTAGTGTTTAACCTGAATCACAACTACTTTTTTACCCAGAATCCCATGGCTAATTTGTCTGAAATTCAATAGTTACATGTCTAAAATTATACGAAAGTATTTTTATTTTAGCATTGATGCGATGTCGTCAGTTAATCGACACACAATACTAGTATTTTATTATCCAAATTATGCATTCGTTAGACTAGTGGCTATGTCATTGATCATGTTGTCCCTATAGATTTCGGTTATTCGACTTCCACAACCATCGATCATATTGTCCCTATAACTTTTAGTGATCCGCCATCCACAATCATGGAATCCATGTCTACACCATCGATCATGATGTCCCTATAGTGGTTGGTTATTTGTGTCGAACAATTGGCTTAGGTCGATGGACAATTGGTATGGATTGTTGGTGGTCACTGATGTAAACCATTGGAGAGTGATATTGTATATTTATTTCAACCCTTAGCGATTGATTTCAACCCTTGGAGAAAGTATGGTAGTGAATTTAGGTAGCATAAAGGTTTGGGTAATTGAACCAAGTTTGTTGGATGTATAATGGTATGATTTTTAATACATTTGAAGGTAAGACTATTCTATATGGCTAGTGCATGTCATGCCATTTCCAGTGGTATGTTGTATTATCACTCTAGGAAACTCTCCTAGGCTGTAATTCGGAGATGCCTGGTAACTAACTCTTTTTGGGAAATATTTTCTTAGTAATTGATGTGGTTTTTGGATCAAGATGAATATCTAGGGACTAGACTGTGTTTTCAAGACTGTCTAGAAATATAAAATCTCACAAGGCCTTCTAGTAATGTAGTCAGACAAGGTTTGATTAAATGGTAGAGAAGATAGCTATTGAACCAGATTATACTCATATAAAACAAGCACAATGGGTTTAATAACTAACGAAATAACTTATGATTCTCAACTTAATCAATCAATTAGTGATATGATAGTCACATACAGATTGAATAAGCATCAATAAAGAACATTCACTCATAAGATATCAGAGAACAGAAAAGAAAAGTCTGACAACACAACTGAAGGAAGCTTGCAAATTTTCATATAATAACAATAGGTCTCTCTTATAGTAGCAGCCTGTAGAACCCAAAATTGAACCCTTGGTTCCTCTTCTATCCTAAGATTTATAGATTTACAAAAGTAGTTATAAGATCCTGAAAACAAGGATCAAATATACTAAACATAGTAATTCAAAATTCAGTTGCAAAAGAAGTGGGATGCTTCTTCAAAATCAGGCCAATCCCAGATTTTTCTCTGTTGATTGTTGGTGTAGTGTAGAACAACCTCCCAAGGCTAAATGATGACTTTCAAATAGAGACTAAGTCGAATTTGCTGATGTGCCCAGGTGTCCTGCTTTTATGCCTTAATTAAAGATGTCCATAAACCTTTGAAATAACTCCTTTCTTCACAATTTGTTAAAAATAACTACTAAGCTGGACTTGATAATTCATTAGACATTCATTTGAAAAGATCCTGAATCTTTTCATCTCAAAAATCCTTGATCTGTGTAAAAACTCATCCTATTCTAGACACACAGGCTTTCGGTGGTTATCTGGGAAATTTTCTGGGTGAGTTATCCACCCAAAGAACCTCTTTTCAGTGGCTAATGAGCACATTGTAGGCTCGCCTAAACCACTGCAAGTTAAACTTTGAAGAAATTTCAAAATTGCAAAAATGTTTATCCTGGCTCCACTTTTTAATGCTCAAGCTTTCTTAGATGTTGCAGTCCTGGTTCGTGTAGACCTACGAACTTTTGCTAGTTGTGTAGGTAGTTCTAGCGCATCCATTATAGTTGTGGCTAAATTTTCCAAAGTGTCCAACCCAGTTTGTTTCTCTTCAGGTGATTCAAACTCCTTTAACTTGAGCCTCAGAATCCTGAGCTGCCTGTATAATTTCATATTTTCTCTGATCAAAACTCTATTTCTATATTTGATTTTGTCATGTTTTTCTCTAAGAGTTTGATTCATTTTGAACAGTTCAACATTTCTGTTAGTGAGATCTGCGTTGGCCTTTTTGATCACCCTCTCCAGAACTTCCCTCTCACAAATCTCTTGTAGGAGCTTGATTATTTTCTGTGTTCTACCTTTCTTAGGCCTGCTTGAGGAGGCTTCTGCTTCTGGTTGCCTGTGGATCTCTGGAGGACTTGATGGAGGTAGAATGGAATTCAATTTTGCATCCTATTTGATCTGCAAGTTGTCCTATGTCTCTGCCACCCCCTGCTCTAATTTAGAGTCACTATAAGCTAGATTGAGAAGGTTTTTTCCTGTGGCAGGGTTTTTAGATTGTTTATCTTCAAACTGTAATTTCCTCTTGATTCATTCCTTTTTGCTAGGTGATGATTTTATAGAATCTCTGGGCATTGAGATTCCTTTCCTTCTCCTGTGACTACTCTTGGGAGTAGGATCTTTTCTGCCTCTAGCTTTCTTGGCTTTTGCCTCTATTGGTCTTTCTGTCTGAAATTCATTCCAAAAAAAAAAGAAACCCCACTCAATGTGTTTCCTCTGCAAAGCTTCTCTCACAAGAAGAGTAATCAGCCCTTGATGTGATAATCTGTTGCTAACCTTAGCAGGTTGGGATTTCACTTATCTTTCCATCTTTGCCAGAGTTTTGTGAAAGAAGTAAGGTAGGCTTATCAATCCTCTGCTTATGAAATGATTCAGAAGTTTAAAATGGTAATACATTACCCTGTTGTAGCTCCCCTCACAAGTGATATACACCAGAATTGCCCTCAACAAGGACTGCCACTTTGGTTCCAGATAGGACATGGGAATATCCTTCTTCCAGGTCAAAGCTTTATGCACTGGTAACAAATAGGACTTGAATTCGACATTTGAAGGTGAGGAGGTTTTAAACCAACAGTCCCCTGTTTTGGATAACCCTGTGTACTCAGCAATGGTTGCTTCATGTATAATAATCTCCTCCCTGCCTATTTTAGCAATCCTTCCATCATAGGAGAGGGAAAAATCTTCGGCCACTTGTTGGTGAAATGTTGTCAATTTTTCACAGTATGTGCAAACTACGGTCTGTTTAAAACACTCTTCTACCTTCGGATGAGCTTCAAAATACCACATGCCATCCACTTTGGATCTCAAAGTAGGACTTGCTTTTGACATGGCTCAATGCTAACTGTGCCTGAAACTGTGGGAAACAAGGTGTTCGGGAGGCAATGGCTCTGGGAACTAGGAATACATTCGATATCACTTATGAAAAACTGGTGAAATCGGGTGACAAAAACATAGGATTAATGAATTCACTAAAACACTGAACCACTTTCGGATGACAATTTAGTCGAGGAATGCCGAAACTTTAGATTTTTGGGGGCATTTGTATTTCTGAAACTTTGAAAGAGAATAGTTTCCGATCTTACCTGATAACCCGACCAGGTTTCCTTGACTCAGGATACTTGCTGAACTCGCTGACCCTTTGACACTTGCCAGAGAAAGCGGGATAATGATTTTTTGAAAATACGATTTGCTGATAAAATCGCGAGCTTGTGGTTGTCTTCAACGATCTTTGGGATTCATTATAACTCATCGCATTTTCAGAAGAAGGAATGACCTGGTAATGATGGCTGACGTACTTGCCACTGAAATGGAGGGTAGCTCCGTGCTATCATACCTACCAATCACCACTTTGCGTGGATTTGAAATGATCAATGCGATGGATAAGACACAGGTGCTTCAAACCTTTCGGATGGATGCCACGAATGTGCATCATCTCCCGCATGGCGAGCTTTTGGTGGTTGTATTTCTAATCATTGCGCCGATCTTTGACATATAGCTCATGTGAAAGCACAAGCTTTCATATTTCCCGTTTAAACACTTTCGGTGGTTACTTTCCTTCTACTTCGACCCCTTATCTACCGAAAATGAAAACTTTTGGTGGTTAATGAGCATAGTGGAGGCTCGCCTAAACCACCGAAACCTGATATTTTTCCATTTTCTTGACTGAACCAAAATCAACATTTCTTTTGAGATTATTTTGGAAATACAATCTCTCTAACCTATTTATAGAAATTTATAACACAACCTATCATCTAAAAATCAAATAAAATCCACCGATTTATTTGAGGAGTTAACACTGGCTCTTATTGGGGATGAACGCCTCCCTGTGATGTTTCAAGAACCATAGAATCAATGCCTTTCCTGGAAAAGAACCTAAAAACTAAACTATCTGCTAGTGTTTCCATTGGGCATGGAGTTATTGAAAAATAAAAACTAAGACTAACATTACAATGTCTAGGCTTCACAGCCTTAGACGAAATAGAGTTTTAAAAATCGCCTGTTTATCGGGCCACTGAACATTTCTTCACCTTCCAGATTCTGCAAAATGAAAGTGTTGTTGTTTTGCACCTGAGAAATCAAAAAAGGGCCTGTCCACAGAGAATCGAACTTGTTATGCTTGCCTTTGTCCTACCTAAGAGAATCCCACTTTAGAACCCAGTCACCGATCTGAAAACTGTCCACCTTCACCTTTCTATCAAATGTATTTTTGATCTGCATCTGATGAGCATCTGATCTGTCCACTAACTATTCGTGAGCTTGTTGCAATTCCACCAAATCCAACATCCTTCTTACCATGTCATTTTGCTCAGTCTTCTCTTCCTAAAAGAATTTAGCCACAGGAAAAACTAACTGAACAGGAAAAATTGCATCAGTCCCATAAAACAACTTGAATGGGGAAGTTCCTGTGGATTTTTTAATGGTTACTCTATCTGCCCACAGAGAAAATTTCAGTTTGGAATCCCAATTCTTTTTATTTTCCTCTAACAGTTTTCTTATGATTTTGATCAAGCTCTTATTTGACGATTCAGCCAAACCATTACCTTGAGGATAGTAGGGATTTGAGTGTACAAGTTGGATGCCCATTGATTCACACATGTCTACCAATGCTTCTGCTTTAAATGCTGCTGCATTATCTGCCACCAACCTCTTGGGACAGCCAAACCTGCTCAAAATATTTTCATAGAGAAACTTCATGACTACCTAGTGTGTAGCATTTCAGGTGGGAATCACCTCTATTAAGTTTGTGAAATAATCCGTGGCTACCAGAATCCACTTTTGCTGACCACTGGATGAAGGATTTATCTCACCTATGAAATCTAAATCCCACTGTTGAAAAGGGCCATTCACAACTATAGGTCTCAGGGGTAAATATTTTAGTTGTTCCTTACCGGTAAATCTTTGGCATTTGTCA
>JZKD02S1673092.1:1769251-1807598 GCA_000966675.3 Picea glauca
GTATACCTTTGGAATGATCAGATAAAGTGATAGTATGAGTTTAAATGTGGGTGATCAAGAGTGTAATAGTGGCAAAAAGTATAGGCAAAAAGGTACATTGTGTGGTCCTAACAGTGTATAGTTCATGATGTTGGTACATATTGATGAGTTATAGTTGATGAGTAGTTGATACATGATTGGTATATTATTGGTACATTTTTGGAGGCACTTGTTAGTAGTATTTTTGACACATGGTTTATGGATGATGTAGCATACTTGTATTGGTATATTATTAGAAGAACATATTGATCTCAGTGATGATTATGAGCTGTTGTGTTATGCTTGGTTGATGCACATCTTTGAGAGTTGTATTGGTGATTGATATTGGTGAGTATATCTGATTTGGTTGATAAGATTGATGAGATAGGTTGTTGTGATAAGTTGTTTGGATAGGTTATTGTGACATGTTATTTGTACAGGTTTGGTGCATGGTTGATGCACTTGTTCATGGTACAAGTTGAGGTACAGGTTGGTTCATGGTTGATGCACTTATTTATCACACAGGTTGTTTGGTACAGGTTGGTGCATGGTTGATGCACTTGTTTATAGTATAGGTTGAGGTACAGGTTGATGCATGGTTGATGCATGGTTCATGTTATTGGTACAATTTTAGAATAATATATCTCACAGTGATAGTTTGACAGTGGTTCCATCATTCTACTTGTATGTCAGGGAGTTTGGATGGGGTAAGGATGGGTGGTTGTAGCCACCTTCTGGTTGTAGTCGGAGAACATAGGGGGTTGTAGCCTCTTTCTAGTTGTATCCATACAATTGGAGAGTTAGAGCTTCCCTTAGGTTGTAGCCTGAGAAACTAGGGGGTTAGATCCTCCTTCCGGTTGCAGCTGGAAAACAAAGGAAGTTGGTGCTTCCAATGAATGTAATTTTTAAATACATATAAGAAAAAGAATTTTGTAGTTTTCTCCCGCTTTGCGTTTCCACGTAAAACATTGGTGTACTATGTATGTGAGTGATTTATCATTTGTTGATTGTTTAATCAGTAAATTTCTCTATTACTGATTCACCCCACCTCTCAGTAATCCAACAATTTTACTTCCACATATTTTGAATCATTGGATAGGTCATCAATAATTTTTCCCCATAGAAATCAGATATTCGAGTCTATAGAGGCATTAGACCTATGGCGGGCCCATTGGATACAAACTTCATGGGGTCATATCATCTTGTCACTAGACTCGTCAGATATCCGACAACACTATATTGGTTTTGAAAAAAAATTAAAATATTGGAGGCCAATATTGGCTATGTGTTTTTTTGTTGAGTCCCCCTCTCTCTCTATATATATTCATTATACTAGGTAATAATGGAATACAAAATTCTAGGTTTAATACTTTTGCAATAGTGACTAGTTTTAGTAATATTGTGGACCAAAATTCAAATAAGGCTTCACAAATAATGTGTTCAATATGTTTGGATGGAAAAATGGTTCCTCGCATACTATTTCCTTCAAATATTTTCTAAGATTCACTTCTAAAAAAGGTTAACAATGCCATGGTTATGTTGGGTCTTCCTTTAGTGTTGCAATCCTATTTCAATGCAATACCGAGAAATCAATTTCTAGATGTTGTGATAAAAAATAATAACTTATTTGTAAGGTGCAATGATTATGTATAAATCACCAACACACTTAGGGCCACCACTAATCCAGTTAAAGTAGAACATTTGTAGGAAATTCAAACAACTCATCACAACTACATTGCAAGTTGTTGCAAATGCCTATAAATTGAATTTAGAGAATCATCCTAACACTTACTTTAGAATAGCACATGATAAGATGGAAAAGGAAATGATTTTATACCATGGTTGGGAGAGAATAAAAATTTTGTTGTTCATTTAGGAAAGTAATGATACATTGCATTTTAACCACTATCCCCTAACTTTTTTAATTGGAGTGTTGAACAGAAAAAATATTGTATAGTACATCTAACATGTAGTGATTGTGAAGGATTAAGGTTTCACAACTCAACGTCATCTGATATACACCTTTTCTGGAACCCCCGGGGGGGGGGGGGTTGGTTGGCCCCCCTTATTACAAATAAATTCTCAATGGTAAATTTCTATGGTTTTGGCCTATGGAGACAAATGGTACCCACCTAAATAATAAATTACAATATTAGAAATGAATAGAAAGCTTAAGAAAACAAAATTATACACACAAAAAAGTGATCTACATCACATTAAAATGAGCGTTCTACATGATAATCTAGTTTATAATATATAACAAACAACATAAAAACCAAAATATAGAAATCTCTTAATGGGAAATAAAAGTTATCAAATAAATTTAATTTGTTTTACCTTGAGAAAATCCTTTGCTTCCTCGCTTCAAATCTCCTTTATTTGTTCCTTTTGAATTTCCATTTCTAATTTTTCCCTTATGTGAAGGTTTGGCCAATGACACCATAAATTTCACCTATATGAAAACCAAAATATTAAACAAGTTCCATATGTTGCTTAGTAATTTTTCTTAGAGCAAGGACAATAATAATAGAAAATCTTTGAATCTCCATCAATCAGTTCATCATGCTTGTTGAATGCCTCGATACATGCAACAACAAATTCAACATGAGATATACATATACAATCAATATAAGGTTCAACATTTAAAAACAACACATGCAACTTCATTCTCATGCTCCAAGTCAAGTTATAATTCAAATAGATACCAAGGAAGCAAGCTTGAAGGGAGAAATACACCATCCACTATCAACCTCATGTTACACATCCATCAGTCTAATATATCCTTTTTAGCCTTATATAGATTCATACAAGAAGCTACAAAAGTATATACCTATAAGAATGCAAAGCCTCAATGACCTATAGGGAGCTCTAGGAGACATATTCATCCTAAAAGTCACAGATTGTCCAAATCAAGCAAATGGGTTTACTGCAAGAGATAACACAACTCAATATTCCAACTCCACATTGTTATGCTCACCAAGAATATGGATTCAATAGACAAAATATGGTTATTGGATGGAGGAACTATATGAACAAAGGCTTCATAATATTTAAAATATAAATGGAGAATGAAACCAAGATGAAAAAATGCAATGACCACACTAACTTCTTTAAACCGTAACTTCCCTTGAGGTGTTGTTCCTTTTTCTCACTAAGATAATATTGAATTTGACATTTCAAGTAACCTATTGTGAGGAGTGCTTCATTTTCATGGAACCCTTGAACATTATTTTTTCTTATTTCTTCATTTAACAAATTCCCAACAACCTCATCCAATTTCGTTTTATCACTCCCTCCATTGCTAGTAGCACTTACCATATTATAAATTGTAAATTTGGAAAGTTAAAGGGTAGAGTGATGCATCGATCTTTCAGAATACAAGTCAGCACTATGGTGAAAATCTTATCATTCCACCTACACCTTCAATATGAACAATGAATTATAGGGTTTATTCAACAATGTATGCTTATTAAGTATGTTTCCCTCTGAGGTAGATTTCCACTACTTTAAAGAAATGATAGAAATTTTTAGCACTATATAAATTTCCTTGGATGAGAAGGAAAATCATAAAAGGTAACCTCAAACCATTTTTTAAGACTCAAAGTTATCCCTTTCAACCTAGAGAGGGCTATCTCTTACAAATTTTCAATTAGTTAAGTGGCTAGATCTTTGGTAAAAGGGTTTCAAATTGATTGTTGTAAGACATGGAAGAAAATACCATTGGGCATGAATTAAAATATAAACATTATCAATGTTTGGTGATAGAATGTTCTAAGAAGAAAAGGAAAGGCAGTCAACCCTTTCTAATTCAATCAACTCATTATAGTATGGTGGAATAATCAAATGAAATGATCCATTAAAGTAGAGCATCTACCCAGGATGAATTCTGCATTAACTTTAGAAGAAATTGATGAAGATATTTGAAAACAAATTAATTCATAGCATATAACATGAAATGAATTTTGAATCATACAAGTTCATTCAAATACTGAAAACATTACGTTTAAATGGAAAAAATAAAAAAGATACACATTCATATGGGAGAACACACACCAAGGAGAATTAACACATAAATATATGGTAAGAACATTCAAGACTTCTGCATGATAATTTAATTAATATTGGGAAAATTTTACAATGTAGATCATTCCTTTTCCTCCCTCTTGAACCCCCATTACATCGAAAATTATAAAATATATACAAAATCCTAACATTCTTAACATACTTTTAAAAAATAGATATTCCCTACAAAATATATGCGATTTGTTAACACTTTGCTGCCAGTTGAGCTCTCCTTTATCTTTGGGATATCTTTGAATGATTTGTTCACTTTCCTTAGAATTGTACTATGCCACTTGAACGAACCTTCAAGGTCAATTGGAAGTAGGTATTTTTTATTTTGTTTTTCCTATTCTTACAATTTATCCATTGAATTTCAGAAGGAATGTCAAAATCAACCATTTCTTTAATAATATTTTCTAATTCTATGCAGGATGCATATAAAATAGTGGCAAGACTTGATCTAATTTTCTTGAATTGGCTTAAAACTTCGAAATCATTCATCAATTTGTCAACTATTGTAACCTGTTTTAACCCCTCTTCTAGGTCTTCAAACTTTGAATGATCCATTTGAACTTGAGTCAATGTTGGCACAGGGGCAGTCCCAGGGTTCAACGCTTCAACATCACACCAACAAGACCTAACTACCAGTCCTTTTAGAAACACCTATGGAGAATATGCAGTCTCACCCAAAGTAGCAATAGGAGGTTTCAATACAGAGGTGTCTACAACCAGAAGGAATGCAAAGGGGATCCATAACAACAACATACCAATATCTTGTTATTCTTTACTAACTTAATCCTACTTCACACAGTTATATATTATGTCTACAAAAATAATGAAATAATAGATTAAAAGAAGTTAAAGAACACAACATCAACCAAAGAGACAACAAAATTTACATGGTTCACCCTCTCCCTAGGTCTACGTCCACATAATTGCATTTCTTGATACATTATGTGAAAACATACAGTTCTATCTATGAAATTAGCTTGTACATATCTCTCTCCTTCTCTCTTCTCCCCTCCCTGTGCACCCAGATATAGGGTTGAACTTCACACCCAGCTGAAGGTCTTACAATACTAGAATGCCCTCACCCACAACACTTTTCTCTCGCACCACAATAATCCCTCAATGATAACAACAATGAACAACCTAGGACCACAATCACCAACCTTGAATGAACCATCCTTGGTAATTTTGACCTTTATTTATACATTACAATGACTCTTAGACAACCTTAGGCCAACACCTAGGTGTAAAAACCCTAAATACCAAAACCCTAGGTGTCAAACTCTAGGTCAACTTGACCCGTATTTTCAGGGCTTCGCCAACCTATCTTTTCTGTCTTTTCCATGAGGTGCTCCAAATCACTTGTTGATGTTTTTTTCTACTTGTTGATTTTTCCATGATCCATCTTCCTTGCTTATATCTCTTCCTCGATATTATCATTCAATGGCTCATTTTCCCTTACTTCGCTTCTTCTTTTCTGCTTCTTTGACCACTTGACCCATTCTCAGTCAATGTGCCTTCTGTGCAGTTCATACTTCATCTTTTCTCATCCTTTTTCTTCTCTTTCTTCCTTAATCCATAACCAAGGGCTAACAAGCCCCCAACACTCACTTGTGACTCGTCCCGAGTTACTACAGGACTAAAATTTATGTATTACTTCGACTTACTTTCTTCTCTGTCCTTCCATGTTATGTGCAGACTGTATCTTCTGTGTCTAGTACCCAGTTTCAACTGCACCTAGTACCTAGACCCTTCTTATTAGGATCTTACTAAGAGCTTCAAGGAAGCGCATACACCATGTCTAAAACTTCTCTTTCGGTGGTAGTGTAATTTATCTCAGTTGTAGATAGATTCCTACTAGAAAAGGCTAGTGGGTGGTCAATATCTTTGGCTCCTGGTTGTGGTGCTAAAACCTCTCCTAATGCAATAGATGACTCATTGACATGCACATGAAATTCCTTACTCCAATATTGGAAAACTAGAATAGGTACAGTGACTATTTTCTATTTCAGTGTGTTGAAGCTCTGCTCACATTCCTCTAACCATTAAAAATGACAATATTTCTTTAAAATATTTTCCATGGGTATTTTTATATGTGCATAGCCCTTGATGAAATTTCTATAGGATCGAATATGTCCCATCATAGTGCATATATGTCTAACTGAAGTAGGAGGAGCTAGATCGACCATGATGGAAATCTTGGAAGGATCTACCAACATCCCCTTCTTATACAAAATATGGCCTGGAAGAACTCCAAAGGGTAAAAACAAGATACACTTCTTCAGGTTCAGGGAAATATAACATTGTATGCACTTATCCAACATTAGTATTAAGAATTAAATATGATTTTTCAATAAGCTAAAAATAGTCCAATCATCAAAATATGCTTCCAAAAATTTATGTAAAAATTCTTTGAATGATTCGACCACCACCCTCGAAAATATGGCTGGTGCATTCTTCAATCCAAAGGGAATCACTATGTACTGGAAAGAACCCAATTTTGTTGCAAATGTGGTCTTATGGCGATCTTACTTAGCAATATTGATCTGGTGATAGCCTGAAAATCCATCAGTGAAGGAGAAAAAATACTGTCCTCCCACATTATCTAACACTTCATCAGTAAATGGTGTAGGGAATGGATCATGTAAACATGCATCATTCAATTTCCTCAAGTCTACATAGATTCTAATCACTCTTATCTTCTTATCTTGGACCACCATAGGGATAATCCATTCTAAATCTTCAATAGGTTCTATGACTCTTGCTTCCAACATTTTGTCTAATTCAACTTTGACTTTTTTCTTATACTTGGGATTCAATCTATAAGGTCTCTGCTTGATTGGCCTTGCATCTGGTTTTAAGGGGATCTTCATTTTTCCCATGGGCCCTTTAATGCCCTTCATGTTGATGAAATTGGTTGGAAACAAGTCCTGATATTCATGCAATAGTTCTATGATATTATAAATAGTGGCATCATCCCAATAATCTCCCATGTTTGGGATCTTAGGTGCTTTCTCTGTTCCAATATTAACTTTCTTGATTTTGATTGGTTGTCCAATGAAAGGTAGTTCAACTCTTGTTCCTTCTATGTCTCTCTGTCCTTCAATTTTTGTGATGTTCACACTTATAGGATCATCATCTTCATCAACATTGATATTGTAACAACCCTGTACTTTCTGAAGAGGTGCAGTACCTTCATACGCTTCTTTATCCAAAGAAAGGTTAGGTACTTCCTCAAATACTTTCTGTCTTACAACCTATAGAGATTTATCTACTGTGGGGTACTGACTCTCAAATAAAAATGTAGCTACGAAGTTCTGAGTCATACTATACCAATCTAAACTGGTAAGAAATAGTTCTTCTTGAAGATACTAATTGATAGGCATTGAGTCCAAAGAGTTAATGAGTTTATTCATCCACTCTTCCTAAGGAATGTTGCTCCATGCCTTCTCACAGCTTCTCACATGGTCCATCAGACATCTTTGACCTGTGTATCAAACTTTGCACCCTTCAACTTGGTCTGAAAAGCACACTGTCATCAAAGTGTGACATTGCACCCACTCCGTGATGTTATTCTTGTGTGTTCCCCACCATCTCATTGACGTTTCTTTCAAGGCTTCATCCAGTGCCAACAACCTCTATTGTATTGGTACAATTTATTCAAAATCCAACAAGAAATTTTCTAAATTATTTAAACCATCAAATGTGGGTAGGTTACTTACTTCTATGCCAATCTAGTGAAATTCCCTGGTCAATCTAGAACACCTTCATGCATAAACTTCATACATTTTGTTCTACCATTTCTCCAATGCTTCTTCTAAATCTAATGAGCATGCACTTGCACTTCGCCAACTCAAGTTCCCATCTTCTATAGGATTAATGTAATCATGTTGTCTTGTTGTCAATTTGTAAATATTTTCTAGTTCATATGCGCGATATTCTTCTCTTATGGGCTCTGTGTATCTGCGACCTTTGTCAGGGTCCAACGGTGCAATGAAACTATGGCCATTACCCTAAAATATCATTCTCCTCTTCTTTAGATCAAAAAAATTCGAATTGGTGAAGGTGCAATCAACACCCAACAATTCAGGATAAGTACAACTCTCGTCCACAATCTCAATGAATTCAAAGTCTACAAACGTCCTTACCCCATCAATGGCCACATGGACATGCTCCAGTCTCCCGAAATGGCTCACCACCTACTAATTAGGCATCCTGAGCCTCATAGGGGAGTAAATCAACTTCGCTTTTCCCATCAATGCCCAGGTATTCTTCATCATAACATTGACTTATGATCCCAAGTCGAGGACCATATAATCTATATCATAGTCTCCAATCTGAACATTAAGGTGTAGTTCCTTATTTTTTCTCCTCTTCCTTGATACTTGATTCACATCCCTACTCAGCATAGGGTTGGCTCTTCTTATCTTATATTGTCTTAGGAGGTTTTGTAGTTCTTATATGACTCTTTCATATTTAATTAAGTCAATAAATGTATAAAAGAACCCTAGAAGATTGTTTACTTCTGTTTCTTCTCTAGGTGATGCAAACTGGTCGAATTCTAGAGGCATCCCACATTCTCTCACATTTGGTTATGTCTTTGATGAAGAATCACATTATCCTCCAAACTCCCTTCTAGCATCCTCAAATGTCTTCTTCTCCTTCCTTGGATCGAACAACTGAGTCTTCTCTATAGCTCTTCTGACCCCTGATCCCTTTGTAGTCTTTTCTAGAGTCACCTTGTCTTCTCCTGTTACAATGCCTCCTCTTGTGATAACAATGAATCTAGGATCCTCTCCGTGAGGTTATGTTGATATTTGTTGGACTTTTTGGTTTCCTCCTTGTTTCTCCTAGAGTTTAGCCAACAATGTTGGGCAATCTTCAATCACATGGTTGAATGAGTTGCAGTAGTTGCAAGTGGTACAAGGGTTCTGGAAGTCCCTTGACAAGTGACCTGGCTGGGTGCAATTATAAAAAATGATTTTACCTCAACCTCGACCCATGCCTCCTCCTCATCCTCTTCCTATGAATCCATAGTGAGGTTTGAAGTTTCCTCTTCCTGGGGAATTAAACTACGTAAGTTTTCCCTCCTTCTGCATCTCTCCTTGAATCCTATAAATATCTCTTGACCTTCTTGATCAACGTCGTTGTCCAAACCATAGGTGGTCTATATATGATTTCAAATTGGGTATCTGATAATCTGGCTAGCCACTCATATAGGTCCTTATGAACTCCTCCAAAGAAAATCTCGTGTATATCAGTAAATATATACCTTCCCAACCAATCCTTTTTACGAAGGCTAGGGGTCTTTTTTTGAGCTTCAATGAAGTCTCTCTCTTGTTCTTCTATCCACTTTTGAATATCTGTCTTCGATGGAAACCACCTTGACATTCCCTCGATAATATCTTGGTCCCAGCAACAGAACCATTTGTTGTCACATGGGTAGACCTAGGGTTCAACACTTCAACAATGCACCAACAAGACCTAACTATTGGCCCTTTTGACAACACCTGCGAAGCAGATGCAGTCTCACCCAAAGTAGTAATAGGGGGTTGTAGGACATAGGTTTCTACAACCAAAAGGAATTCAAAGGGGATCCAGAACAACAACACACCGAGATCTAGTTATTCTTTACTAACTTAAGCCTACTTCGCACAATTATATCTTAGATCTAGCACAATAATGCAATAACAGAATAATAGAAGGTAAATAACACAACATCAACCACAAAAACAACAATATTTACGTGGTTCATCCTCTCCCTAGGGCTACATCCATAGAACTATGTTTCTTGATATATTATGTGAAAACATATAGTTCTATCTGTGCACTTAGCTTGCATATCTCTCTCTCCTTATCTCTTCTCCCCTCCCTACACACCCAGCTGAAGGTCTTACAATATCGGAATTCCCTCACCCAAAAAACGTCTCTCTCACACCACAATAATACCTCAACGATAACAACAATGAACAACCTAGGACCACAATCACCAGCCTCGACTGAACCCTTCTTGGTCTTTTTGACCTTTATTTAGACAACCTTAGGTCAAAACCTAGGTGTAAAAATCCTAAATACCAAAACCCTAGGTGTCTAAAACCCTAGGTCAACTTGACCCGTATTTTCAGGGCTTCGCCAACCTATCTTTTCTGTCTTTTCCGTGAGGTGCTCCAAAGCACTTATTGATGTATTTTTCCTCTTGTTGATTTGTCCATGATCCATATTCCTTGATTATTTGTCTTCCTCAATATTTTCGCTCAACGACTCATTTTCCCTTACTTATCTCCTTCTTTTATGCTTCTTTGACCACTTCGACCCATTCTCAGTTAATGTGCCTTCTGCGTAGTTCGTACTTCATCTTTTCTCTTCCTTTTTCTTCGCTTTCTTCCTTAATCCATAACCAAGGACCAACAGTAAAAAATAAATTATATTCTTCTTGTGAAATCAGGCTACCTCTTTTGTCCCAAAAATAAGGGAGACCTTTGTTAGACAACTGACTAAATAGGTCCTTTAAATATTGCACACTTGTTTCCATCTGCTTAGCCTTTGTCTACACATTCTTTATATGATTATGTTTGCCAATAATTTTTCTGGACCGGATTATAATATAATTCCTATCATTGACCCCAATGGTCTATAAAATGCATTAGAAACTAAATTCAGTAGATAAATTGCATTTTGAGCCTAATCTAATGGTATTTTCAACAATGTTTCATTTACAACTGCACATTTATTACGAGTTGTAACTGTTACAGTATTCTTGTCATCAACAAAATTCAAATACTGCCTAAACTTAGTGATATATGATGCTAAATAATCCCAAAGAACATGTTTGGCTCCTTGCAATGGAACTTTTCCTTTTATCCTTGACTTTAACTTGGAAATATTTTCCTACAAAAATCGTTGTCTTTTTGGACTTCCTCACTCTTTTCACTCCTTTGAGCAACTTCCTGCTTCAAATTTTGATTTTCTTCTTTTAACCCCTTTATTTCCCCATATTTCAAGTTAATTTGTGACATGGAATTTACTATGTCATCATCCTTTGTAACGACATTCTTTTCATGATTGGGGTATGGAAACGAAATGTTTTCCATCATTTCTTCTTTTTATTTTATCCAATCCCCTTTCTCCTTCTCTAGCTACACCATTTTGGCTTTATAACTTAACACCAGTTGTTGTAGTGATTCATTTTATTTATCAATTGATGTAAGCTCTAGAATTTGTACATGCTCTAATGTTGTAATTTTTAGCTTCTTCTTGAGAGTCTGAATAGTATTTTCTTTTTCATCCAAAAGCTTCTTCATTCCTTGAGCATTTTTTTCATCTTCCCCACAAGCTAAAAAATTTGTTTCAAGTATTTTTATTTGAACATTCCAAGATTTGTTAGCTCTTTTTTCTTGTTTCAATTGACTCTCAATCTTAGACACCAACAATGTCAACTTAGATTTCTTCAATGTCAACTGCAACAAATTTCCATAAATCATATCATTGGTTTTCTTATGAAATTTTGTCTTGTCTAGTGCATTGATTTGGTCATATCTGATCATTTCCTCTGACATGATGTCTTCATCTGTGAATCCAATGTTCAAAGTATTATTCTCATGCTCCCTAATAGTAATTATTGAAGCTATCTCTTGAGATATTTTTCCGACTTCAGTGAATAATTTTTGAGCTTCTTTTAACGCTAGTGTCTTATTCTCTGTAAAAATTTTAATGAGATATTCTTTTGATTTATATGGAGCTCCTTGAACATCTCTAAATGCATGCCTTTATCCGTGGAAAACAAATGAAGTATATTTAATTTTTGGTTCACCTTTCTCCCTTTCAACAAGAGAATAACCTCCCTGATCTTTTCCCTGTGCTTCTTCCTCTAAATCAATAATACCCTTTACATGAGTAATCTTCATCCTTTTATTGAACGATTGTTCCCCATATACCTTCATTTCTATTTTATCTGAAAAACCTCTTTTGTTCAATAATTTATCTTTAGCAGGGATTTGGATAGTAATTGTGTGAGAACTGACCTACCTTGCATCCAATTGAATCTCAGTCGAATTTTCACCTTCTTTAAAAATCTCTAAATTGGTTATTTTATCTATCTCTTATATTGATTGGTGATCACATGGAGCATTTTTATTTTTCTTTCTTTTATTAGATATAATATAATGAGTACCATACCTTATTTTTTCTGCTTCTAGGAAACTCACGACTTTCAACATCTCTTCTAATGTTGGAAGGAAAGACTTTTTTTTACAACGAAAGGGCATATATTCAATGGAAACTTGATATATGTTACCATGTGTATATTAATGAAATATTTTGATTCTGTTACCAACCTTTGTCTAATAAATTCCAATGCAAAAATTATGGGGGTAAGAAAAGCATGAAGAATATAGGGTGCTTCATGAAATCCATAAATTATAATAATTGTAGAACTAATGTCTAGGAACCAATATCCAACCCTGTTTTGTTGGTCAAATTGCAATATGTTCTTCAAATCCTCCAAGACTCTGGGAAAAATTGCATTATGGATTAACTTGTAGATTTTGTTTATGAAAGTAAACATGGTGATTTTTTATTTTTCTTGTTGATACAAATGAGAAATATGGGACCATATGATTTATTTTTTCATGATTTGAAACTAACATCATTCTCAACAAATAGGTTCAATACATGAAATGTCTGAAAGAGTGGAAATTCACTAGCTGGGAATGGATTGTCTCAGCTAGGAATTCATCAAAATTAAGGAATATTGACTGACTTGACTCATAATTAAGACTCTCAGAAGAAAACCTATCATGACTTCAAAAACATGTTGATCATTATCTAACCCTAATATTTTACTCAAAGGTGAATGTAGTATATCTAGGGAGGTAATATGGGGTTCCTAAGGAGGAACCCAATGGGAATGTGGTTATGTATTATTAGTGGAAGTCATTTAATATATGATAATTTGGTCATTCAATGTAAGGTGAACTAGGTTCACTATATTAATAAAGGCGCACTATAGTAGTTCGATGTAATAAATGTGAGAAGGCTCTCTAGAAGGTTTCTAGGAGATAGAGAGAGCTATACAAAGAAGAATAAGCAATATAATGAAACATAGTGAATAATATTGTGAATGTATCAATCATTGATTGAGGAGTGTTATCCTTCCTTAGGGATTAATATATGGTGTTACCCTACCTCAAGGGTTTTGACTATTTCTTGTGTTCAATATTTGGTGAATGGTTTGAATTTTTCTTGTTGATATTGTGGGTTTATTTTGAGATTTATCTTTATATCTATTCAAGTACTTAACAAGTGGTATCAAATAACTTTCCTTGGCCAAAGAAGGGAAGAATGTTTTTCTCTTTATTAATATTTTTTCTAGGGAAAAGAGGGTGGTACACTTCAGGTTCATATCTAAATCTTTATGATATGAATTTCGAAAAAAAAAAATTTGATATTTGAATTCCTCTTGGAAAAATACCCAATTTCTAAAAACAAATCAACTAAAATAGAGTCTAGGAAGTAAAGTTATGAGCATTTTAAATTCAACAGTTTTTCAGGGTTTTTCCGAAAAAAAAACTGCGATTTTCTACAGTAAGTTATTTCTACACCCTATTTTTTGTTAAATATTTATTCCAAGAATGATATTTTTTACTGGAAGAGATGATGGCCCTATTATTAAAGAATTTATACAATCTCACAAGTCATTATGGAAAGAGAAGTGGAAATCTTTTGTAGACTAGGGTTTCAAAGATGATGTTCTCATATGGTGGCAATCATTTCCCCATTCTGAGTGGATGTCACTTTCTGAGGAATCACTTGAAAAATCAATTTTAGACAAGTGGTCTCGTACAAAGAGTAAGGATAAATACATCACCAAGAATTTATTTTCATATGGAAAATCTATATTACAAGTTTATGGTTGTATTCATAAATAAAATGTCATTGTTTCTATTAACCGTAGTTCCCAACAAAATTTTATCAATATTTAGTTGGTTAATAGATTGCAAGTTCCTGCAAAGAATATTCACTGCACACAGGTTGACGGTGAAAATGTTAAAATTTTTAAGGATTTGAAGCTTAGTATGGATAAATATGTCTTGCATTCATATTTTTACGCTATGGATATGTATGAAGTGGATATTGTTTTTGTATATCCTTGGATAGTATCAGCGGATACCATTAATATTAATATGAAAAAGAAGTTTTTGAAGTTGCGGTACAAGAAAAAGAAAATCACATTGCAGGATGTGTCTCTTAATAAGAAATATGATCCCATAAAGGCCATCAAAGTAGTTATTGTCAAGTTCAAAGTCGAATCAAAGGTAGATTCTATAGAAGGAGATGAAGAAAAAACACATAAAGGACATATTCAAGAATCTAAGGAGGTCATTGACTCAAATGCACAATGTGTTGCAGATTTGAAGAAAAAAGAAAAAAATCCTACAGTTGTTGTATATCGTCATCCACATCATATATAGAAACAAAAGTAATCAAGGAAAGGGTGTGAGCTTCAAAACATTTATGCACTAGCAGAGAACTAGACACCAAACCAATCAAGAGGTTCATGGAGGACTACCAAAACTACGGGAAGAGATCAGGCTATAAAAACAAGCCCATGGAAACCTCGACAGGATGCAGAGAAAGATCAGAGTGGCAAGGCAACAGATGGACATCATGTTCAACTTCCATTGGGATGGATGGATGGTCATACTTGGTACCAGTTGGATACATTGCTTAGTTGGTCATATTGTATGGTTTCTTCTTGTGATTTGAAGATGAAACATGTGAAGGGGAATTGGATGTAGTATACCTAGGGATGTAATATGGGGTACCTAGGGAGGTACCCAATGGGAATGTGGTTATGTATTATTTGTGGAAGTCAATTAATATATGAGAATGTGGTCATTCAATGTAAGGTGTACTAGGTCCACTATATTAATAAAGTCCCACTTTTATAGTTAGATGTAATAAATGTGAGAAGGCTCTCTAGAAGGTTCCTAGGAGATAGAGAGAGCTATATAAAGAAGAGTAAGAAATGTAATGAAGCATAGTGAAGAATATTTTGAATGTATCAAGCATTGATTAAAGAGTGTTATCCTTCCTTGAGTATTAATATATGGTGTTACCCTTGTTGATGTTTGGACAACATCAAGAAGACATTCTCTAAATATAATAATTAAAAATATAATTATTAATTATTAAATATAGTATATAATAAGTAAATGATAATAATAAATAGTTATTGATTATTCAAGGGATGCATCCTTTCATGGATGGTCACCTTATGTTCCCTATATATGGAACATACAAAATTGTAATAACATATCAAATATCTCTCATATCTCATATGAAGAAAAACCAACATGGTATCAGAGAAGGACTGGGTGCGACTCCCTCACGGGAGGACCTAGGAAAATGAAAGAGATAACTTTCATCTTCCCATGTTCATACTCAAGGAATGTGCATCGATGGTTCCTAGCTATGGGATTCAAAATTAATGTTGATTATGTCTTGTTATGGGCAATCGTTCACTATACTGAAATGTAGCAGCAAAGTGAAAAACCTAGATGAAAGAGCCAGGAAAGAAAATTGAAGTGAGAAGACACGAGTCGTAGAGGGCCTGAGGTTGGTCTTGATTTTAAGGCAGGAAACATTATTGAATAAGTGGAAATAATGTTCCATCATTGAAGAGAAACCATCATTGACGAGAACCGTATTGGACCATCTAAACTTGCATAGGATTCCACAATGCAGTTGGATACAGTCTTCTCTATTGATTGGATTTTTTCAATATGCGTGGGAAACCTAACAGAAAGATTTTTTTTTTGGAGAAGGGCATAGAATAAACCAACCATCATGGAATTTTCATGAATAATGCAATGGATACTGCAATGAGGACCATGGGAACTGTCGCAGTGTCTAGGTAAGATCTGGATTCTGACACTTCCACCATGACTTCCTTCTTCTTGTTGGGTTTCTTGTTGTTCTTCACCTGCACGAATTTTCTCCTCAACATTTGGATTGGGGAGTATGCATTTTCATTTATGTGTATAAAGATCTGAAATTTCCATTGCAATCTGTTGGAGATCACAGATCTCAACATTTCAATTTATTGGGACTATAGAGAATCAAATTTTGTAGAAAATGTGCAAAGACAAGAAGTTCGAAAGAGATCAAAACATTTCAATCCATTCATATTGTTGGCATGTACAGTGATATGGACCTCAGAAAGTGTTTTTTTATTTTTCTGGACTCATACGATGCTAATACAAAAGTTTCACACTCACAAAACACCTAGATGTTTGACCTCCCATTTCAATGTTCTATGTCTCCAATGGTGCTCATTTAATGCACGTGGAAGTTGAAGCCCCAGTTGTATTTAATGGTCAAATTCTTAGGTTGACTCTACAACAAAAATTTAATGACCATCACGATATTCGAATTGTTGACTTTGGATGATCCATCTGTCTAGCTATGAGTCAGTGAGCTATGGGAGAACACGATTGGGTTTCTGCTAGAAATATATAAACATGGATGGGATGTCGTTGTGGCAATGTTATTTGATGAGATACTAAATTAATCTTTATCCACATTTGTAGCTATATGTGCATCCATTTGTAGAATCTGTTTCTTTGAGCGAATACACAAATTCTAACATTCTTTGAGAGAACTCAAGGCTTGGACAAAGAATATTTGAAGATGGGAAGATCTCCTTGTTGTGATGAAATTGGGGTGAAGAAAGGTCCATGGAATCTAGAAGAAGATATTGCACTTGTGTCTTATATTCAAGAACACGGGCTAGGGAATTAAGATTTGCATATTTTTACAACCTTCGTCCATATGGCCATGTACTCCTCCACCTTTAATGACTCAATGAAATTCATGGATGAAAATATAGGATTCATGTCTTTATCAAGCTAGGGTTTATATTCCTAAGAAGAGTAATGTTATACAAACACCTTTGATTTGATGGCATTGATGCTTTTCTCATTATTGCAATCAAAGAGGCATCAAATAGGTCACACAAGTGGTGGTTATGGAGGGTTATATTGGAATCAAATATTCTAACTATTGTTGTTGTGATGATTCTTACTCTCTTTACATTCTGAGAAACTAAGAAATGACATGATTCTAGTTTACTCACATTCATCGTTTTTCACTGGAATGTTGATTCTCATTTAGAGTGAAGTCCTCATAATACTTTTAGGAACATGACTCCCAAGGAGGCCTTCACCGGAGTGAACTCTGAAGTTAGACACTTAAGATATTTGGGTGTCCAGTATACATTCATGTACCCAATAATAAAAGGGCCAAGCTAAATCATTCATGCAAAAAGGGTACATTTGTGGGGTACAATGAGTCTTCGAAGGCATACCAAATCTACATCGCTAGTCAAAGACAGATTGAGGTGAACATAGATGTTACCTTTAAGGAGGCGGTAGCTTTCATAAGATATAGAGGATCTCACATGGATATTGATAGTGAGAAACAAGAAGAGATGGTTTCTTCTCCCCCTCTAGTTGATGTTCCCAGAGATATTTTAGTAGGTTAGAAGAGACATACATGGAATCATCAGACTCTGCAAGAGGCAGGAAGAAATGTAGCTCCTCATGGTACCTTCCAAGAGGGCAAGAGATTTTAGAGATATTCATGCTATGCCATAGCTATGAACCACATCATTCATTTTTTTTTTTTGGCCTTCCTATTATGAGGAGGAAACTAGTCACCCAGTATGGAGAGATGTCATGATGGAGGAGTATCAATCTGTCATGAAGAATGATGTGTGGGATATTGTTCCAAGACCTGAGAAGAAGTTTGCAGTGACTTCCAAATGTATCTACAAGATCAAATACATAGTTGATGAGAGCATTGAGAGGCACAAAATGATATTTGTTGGTAGAGGATTCTCTCAGATGGAGGGAATAGATTATGAAGAGACATTTTCTCCTATTTCTTGATACACTTCTATTTGGACGATTATTTCCCTCATAACATCCATGGGTTGGAAACTACATCATATGGATGTGAAGACAACCTTTCTCAATGGAGATATTGAGGAAGAAGTATACATCGAGAAACCAAATGGTTTCGTGATACATGAGAAGGAGTCTCATGTGTGAAGGTTGAAGAGGGCCTTGTATGGAACCAAGCAACCACCTCAATCTTGGTATGCAAGGATTGATGGAAACCTGATGATTTTTGGGCTTCAACAAAAGTGTTGTTGATCCTAGTCTGTACTACATGACTATTAATGGTGAGTCCCTGATCTTGGTCCTTTATGTTGATGATTTATTCCTCATAGATACAGAGAGCCTTATTATTGAATGCAAGTATGCATTGGCCTCTAAATTTGACATAAAGGACCTTGGTATGATACACTACTTCTCGGGACTAGAGGTGTGGAAAAAAACTCATGAGATATTCCTAAGTTAGGGAAGTGCACAGTTGAGAAATTGAAAAAGTTTGAGTTATTAAACTGAAGTCCGTGGCTACACCAATGGTAACAAATCTGAAGAAAATATGTGTCTTCTTTTGATTCTGAAGAGATTGATCCAACCTCGTATAGACAACTGATTGGATCATTGATGTATCTGGTTAACACCAGAATAGATATTTTCTATGCAGTGAATGCACTTAGCCAATTTATGATCCAACCGAGATAGACACACTAGATTGTTGCGAAGCATGTGTTGCGATACTTGTGAGGCACAGTTCGACATGGTCTGAGATATACTTCCAGTATTGATATGATATGGTAGGAATGTATTGACTCTCATTAGGAAGGGAGCACAATAGACAAAAGGAGCACCTTCAAGTGTTGCTTCACTTTGGTATCTTCCATGGTTTCCTGGTGTAGCAGGAAACAAACTTCTATGGATTTGAGAATGTAACAACCCTGCTTAAATAGATGTATAGGGATCATTAATTATAATTAATTTGATAATTCGAATATCCTAATATGTTAGTTAAATAATAATTATTTCTTATAATATTAACTAATTAATTATTATTAATTATTTGTCCATATCTGTCAATGATTAATTAATTATTAATTGACTCATTAATTAATTGAGTAAAGAATTAAAGGCGATTAATAATTTAACGTATTAAAGATTTATGTATATGGGGGGGGAGAAACATTAAATAAGGGGATAAGATAATAAATATAGGGATAAGATAATAAATAAGGGGATAAGATAATAAATAAAGGGATAAGGAAATTAATGAAGGGGGAAGAGTCGGTGAAGGGGGAATATGACGGGGAAGAGTCTGATGGGAAGGGCATTCTTTTGGAGGGAGGAGAAAACATTTTGAGAGGAGGATATATTTCTGTGGGATATTTTCTGTGGAGATCTCGGGTGTGAGGAGTTTGGCTTTGGGGGTTTTTGGTGAATCAGAAGCAGGAGGCATCGGTTTGCTGGGGGTTTTGGGTATGGGGGCCAGGATATCCTTACAGTATCCTGGAGCTAGGGAGACAGACAGGATTCTCCTAGATGGCAGGGAGGAAAACATGGTTTTGGGCAGTTTTTGACACAGTTTCAACTTTAGCATTGGACCAATGGAGCAACGAGATTTAGCATCAGAACCAGGTAATTTATTTATGAAATTGCTAAGTTAGGTGGATGAATATGTAATCTATTTCATGCTGTGGTTAAATTTAATTCTTTTGCTAAATATTAAATGCTTCATGATGATTAATGAAATATTACGCATTGAAAGAAATTTATGTTTAATTATACAAAAATTTTAGGGTTTAATTAATTAAGGTTCCTACACATGGTATCAGAGCCCTGGTTCAAAATCTGGAGCCAAGGGCCTACCTACCCACCCAGAATTTAAACAGTTCTATTTAGCTATGGTGAAACCCTGAAACCCTTAATTTGATGAAAACCTGAGCTCCAGCTCCACCTAACCTACAAGACAAGCACACAATTTATATTATTACTATATATATACGGATATATATATATATATATATATATATATATATATATAAACAATATGCACTTTAAAAAAATGAAAATAATATAAAATGATGCATATTGTGAGTGTTAAATGAATTTTAACACTAGTTCAAATAAACAAACAAATAATAAAAGCCAAAATATATACATATATGTCGATTCTGCCAGGAACTTGTAAACAACTATATAAATAACAATATAAATAAATATATATAAAAGATATGTATTTAAACAATAAATAATTAAAAAAAAATATTATAAAATGCATTTTTTTTATGTGAATAATAAAACAAAAGAGCTACAAGGGAGGAGCCGCCAACCTTTAGACCTAATAGCCATGCTTCATTAATCCGAGACCAGGTGTACAAAGCGCCAAATCTTAACATGATTCCCAAGCACCGAGTGCCATGCCATGAGGTACCAACATCGCCTGCATGCCTACAATCAATGGCTGAGGGTTGGAACTTGACTCTTTGTCATTCACAGCTCTAGTTTTCATGATACAAAGATATGAGCTCAGCTCGCTCACTGGAATAGGAACCCATGAACAATAAAGACCAGAACGGAACAGAGATAGAGGAGGAGGTGAATGTGAATAGGCATAGTCGAATGATGCGTTATCGAACGTCCACTTTTCTTTCATCTCATCCCTTTCCCACGCTATGTAACAACTTTCTTTGTCTTATCTCTACGGAAATGTCATTCTCCCTAGAAGTTTCTTCTTCTCTCATTCTCAAAGAGACTTATATCTCTCTCTTTATCCCTCCATATTCAGTCAACAATGTCCACCAGATACACAATATTTTCCTCAAAATTTTTCCACTACATTCCATTCATCCCATTCCCATCGAGCTCCATCGGCTAGTTTGCATGGAAAGACCACCATACTGCAGAAAACCCTGATGGAATTTCCGTTTTTTTTCAAATCAAGATAATAACGATAAACCACCCTACCCAGTGGTGTTGCAGCCGATTTGATTAACATAGGAAGAGGTGAGAAGATCGAATCTCACCTTGACAATCTGCATGAAGATGAAACACCGCTCATCATCTCCATTTATCCACACCATCACTACCTTTGCTGGTGGGCTTGGTGCTATTCCCAGATTTGAACCTGACACCTACTCCCTCGTAGCTGCTTGATCGACGACCAGTTTTCCAGAGGTTCTGAGAGGACATGCTCTAACCATCTAAAATGGTCCCAGTGGGATATCATATCATTGGACTCTGGCTTTAATAAGGAAGCATGATGCAGAATATATCCCACCACACCACTGGAAACAGAAGCGGGGAGGCCATCTGCAGGCTCCATGGGGAAACCATTATTAGCACACTGCCTTGAACGAACTGACCTCAACTGACACTCAAATATAAGGAATCAGACTTTTCCCTGTGATCACAAAACTTCGGTAATTATTCTTCATTGTCTATTGGTACTGGAGACTGGGCTATTCTAAAACCTTTTCGGACAAAACAACACCGAGATTTGGGCATTTTGTGATCAGAGATCCGCAAGAAATAAAAAAAAAATGAGAACACAGACAACACCAAAAAATGGGTGAAACTATTATTCCTATAAAATGGATTGTATTGGCAAGATCTTTCTACCATGGCACCTCTTGGGGTTGAAGAAACTTGGCAATTTCCCTTGAGCCCTCATCATCACTATATTCACTACTACCTTTCACCATGCGTGTATTATTACCAGAGCGAACCACTTGAGAAACCTCCAACCAAGAGCTCACATCTTCATTATATTCATTGTTGCCTTCAACCACACAATTATCAGTTGTAGAGAGAACTGTCTGAGCTTCCTTTGGCCATCTCTATGCAGATCTTGTAGTGGCTGTGGGGAAAGAAAATTTGAATATATTGGGAATGATGGGGAAAAAGAAAGGCCGACTGATTTGAGGATTTAAAAGGGTAGAGGTGGGATGGAATGTCATCGGTTGGTTTTGGAGAAGAGAATTAGAGAGGCCAGAAATCCAAAGGGAAGCCATGACCATGCCTCTGAACCTGCTAATCAAACTGCATTGAACTTCCATTGCCCGCTAACTATGAATATGAGCGAGAATACACAACAACAACATCTGGTGAAGGAGAATGTGGAAACCTGGTTATTCTCTCAGAATCACTCGAGCGCTCTACGATATGAAGGTGGAGAAGAACCCACCATGACTTTTCCTTAATTCTTCTAGTCACTCTCGTGCTCTCATTCCACTTGTTACATTGGTCGTACCTGCACAAACACAAAACAATTTTTTTTTTTTTTAAACAAAAAAAAAAAAAAAAAAAAAAAGAAGAGAAGCAAGCACTAGTGCCAAAGACCAAAGACCAATGCCAAAGACAAAACACACAAGCCATCACCCAAGCACCAGTGCTCAGAGCCAAGCATCAAGCCTGTCAAGAGGGAGAGAGCATGATGGAGAGGTGACAGAGTTCATGTAAGGTTTTAGGGGAAGAGAGATCGAGAGAGAGTACATATAGTTTTAGGTTTAGGTCAGGAGGACGTTGGAGGAAGCATGGCAGGCACATGGAATCCATGTGTGCCCACACTTGTTTTTTTTTTTTTTTAATTAATTTTTTTTTATATATTTTATTAAAATTTTTATGTATTTATTATTAAATTGTGTGCCTGTGTTCTCGTTTAATTTTTTWTTATTTTAGTGTAAAGTTAATTTAGGAATTTAATTAAATTAATTTAAATTTGATTACGTTAATTTAAAGTTAATTATCTTTAAAAATTAAAATTTAATTAAATTGCCCCCAGGGGGGCAGCTCAATTGGCAAGTGTCTTGAAAATGAAGTTCCATGAGGTTTCGAGTTCAATTCCCCCTGAATTACAATGTGTTCCGTGTAAGGGGCATTGTGGGCACACCTAGAGGTTATAGTGGTAGCATTTGGATAACACAGGCACGTGTAATGCGAGCATGTGCCCAACTAGTTGCTGATTCCGCCAGACATAAAAAAAAAATTAATTAATTAATTAAATTAATTGTATATTTAGTGTAAAGTAAACTACATTCAAGTTAATTAAAATGTTAGAGGGTCCATGGGTTTTGAACCCAAGACCACCCACCAAGAGAAGCTCCTTAAGAAGAGAACTAACACCAATGTGCCATACATATCACTTTTACAAATAAATTTACATATAAATAGTTTAATTATCAATAGTAGAAAAAGTACTATCCTAAAGAATAATCTTTGATTATCCAAGCACCAAGATCACAAGACCGTACACACAACTCATAAATCCAAGCGCCAATTCCCTCCACTCCATTCCACCAGTCAAAGTCAAACACTAAGCTTCAATGCATTGCCTCAGGTTCACTACATCATACGACCACAAGTCAGGAAGCAATACATAACCATAGCACACAAGCGCTAAGTTCCAATGCCAAAAGCCACTCTACAATCCTTAAAGACTCGCACCTGTAGCCACCGAGACACATAATTCAATGCATATGTACAATGCGCTAAGGAAATCTCATGAGTCAAGCATCAGAGGATATTTAGCTGTAAGCGAAAATTTTAATGGACTTAGACTAGGACAAGCAGGAAGGAGGAAACATACGCACTAGGAGAGTAAGCAAGAGGAATTGGCGAGTGTGGCGCAAGGCTAGCATAGCTACCGGGCAAGGGAGTCAATAGTTTTCTTAGGCAAAGAAATCAAGCTTAGACACTTTAACCCTAACCTAGACAATTCCCTAAAGAGAGTAATGTCTGTTTACAGACAAGTAAAGAAAAACTTATGCCTAACCTTGTTTCTAGTTTGAGTAGCACTAATTTGAAATGTCCTTGAACTCACATTGACAACTTTGGTGGATGCAGGTTAAAGCATACAGGATTGTCAGGACTCGAGGGAATCGAGGCAGGGGAGCATCGTCACAGGCACCGCCAACACCGCCATTGCCACCACCACCATCGCCCGAACTAGCTCTCATACAGCAGTCGTTGGAGGCCATTAATGAGACTTTAAAGGGCCGACAACCAGCAAGGACTGAAGTGGAACCCCCACCGTCTGGAACAGGTAATCCATAAGCATTAAAGGATTCATAGGGAGGATCTCCACCTGAAGACATCACGCGAGAATTGCAGAAGATCAAATTTCCAGAGTTTGCCGAGGGTCGTGCCAGTGAACGCGCAGAAGCATGGTTGGAAGGCATGACAAGGTGTTTTTCCTTAAGGGGCTATGCATCCAACTCAAAGGAGAAGATCACAATTTTTCAGTTAAGAGATAGTGCCCTGAACTGGTGGGGCAACTTGGAAAGACAACTGCATCTTACCCTAGACATAGTATCTTGGGAACTTTTCGAGGAGAGGTTTCGAAGGAAATATATGCCAAATTATTATCAGAAACAACAAGTAGGGGAGTTTCATGCCTTAGTACAGGGAAATAGAACTGTAGAAGAATATGAGATCAGATTTATGGAATTGGTCAAATATGTTTTGTATATGGATAATGATCAGCAACAGGCAGAACTCTTCATCCATGGGTTGAATCCTAAGATAAGAGCTATGGTGCAGATGTGGAAATCGTCTTCAGTAGCAGAAGCAGTGGAAAATGCGCGTTATGTGGAGGAATGCATGAACTTAATCGAAGGTACGAGACCTATCTTTCTGCATCGTCCTGGATTCATGGGGAAGGCCCCGAGGATATTTCCTAGGGGAGGGGGCTCAAGGCCACCTCCATATGCTAACAGAGTCATTCCAAGGATAGTAACCGCAGGGATTTCAATGGCAGTGAGTGCAACATCTTGTTCGTCACCAACAACGTAGACAGGTCCACAACCATCTCAGGGAACAACTAGTAGGGACAGGGGTTCCAGGGGAAGAAACTCATTTCAGAGATAGTCACATAACAATGCGCAGGTTCAATCTTGTGTTACCTATTGGGGATATGGAGTACCCCATTACCAGTGTGACTCCCTAGAGTTACAATCAGTATTTGTGGATAGAGAAGGAAAGGCCCTGATGAGGAGAGCAAGTAGCAGCCACCAGATTTATGTAGCAGTTAATAATCACTAGGTCGAACATCAATCCACGGTGGTGGAGTCATCAGGTATGCTAAATCATATCAATGTTAACATTTTATTTGATTCTGGTGCGACAGATAGTTTCATTTCACTATCTATATTAGAAAAGAGTGGGTTGGCATCATATGAGCATGATGACTTTAAACAAGTTGAGATGGCTTTGGGAGAAAAACAGGTGGTAGGACCTAACATTGATAATTGTATAGTAGAACTAGGAGTGTGTACTACTAGGTTGAAGGTATACATCACTGCTCTCAGTGTGTATGACCTAATCATTGGAATGGATTGGTTAGCATCTCACTGAGCTTTGGTAGATTGTTTCGCAAAGAGGGTGCTTTGTGTCGATGATGAGGGAAGGCTAGTAGAGATCCAGGGTGTACGGAGAAAAGTGTCATTACGCTTTATATCAACTATGAAGGTTAAGAAATTCTTGAGACAAGGGTGTCGATTATATGTAGTGGAAGCAGTGAATGAAAGGAAGGGACCCTCAATGGATCAGTACCCGATATTGTCAGAATTTAAGGAATTTTTTCCGAATGAGTTACCAGGGTTACCTCCTAAGAAGGAGATTGATTTTACTATTGAGCTAAAAACTGGTGTAGAAACAATCTACAAAACTCCGTATCGGATGATAGCGCCAGAACTTTGTGAGTTTCAAATGTAGTTGAAAGAGTTATTGGACTGAGGGCTAATAAGGCCTACTGTTTCACCTTGGAGTGCACCAGTAATTTCTGTAAAGAAAAAGGATGGATCCTTATGACTGTGTATAGACTACAGGGACTTGAACCATGCTACAGTGAAAAATAGGTACCCGATGCCATGAATAGATGACCTCTTTGATCAGATGAAAGGAGTAGCGGTATTCTCAAAGATCAATTTGCGATCAGGGTATCATCAGTTAAGGATTAAGGAAGGCGATATCCCAAAAACTGCCTTTCGAACTCGGTTTGGACATTACAAGTTTGTCGTAGTACCTTTTGGATTGACCAATGTCCCAAAAGTATTCATGAGCCTCATGAACAATGTATTCCAAAAGTACTTAGACTATTTTGTACAAGTCTTTCTATAAGATGGCATCCTCATCTATTCCAAGAATGAAAGAGAACATGAGGAACACTTACGAGTAGTGTTGTCCTGACTTAGAGAGAACAAATTGTATGGGAAGTTGTCGAAGTGTTCCTTCTTTCAGAAAGAGATCCACTATTTAAGTCATATCATTTCCAGTGAAGGAATCTCTATAGATCCAGAAAAGGTAAAGGCCATTATCAAGTGGCCAGTGCCAAAAAACTCCCATGAGGTGAGAAGCTTCATGGGGCTAGCAGGTTATTATCGGAGATTTGTGAAGGGATTCTCCAAAATAGCGAAACCTGTCACCACATTGCAACGCAAGGGGGTCAGGTATGAATTGATAGAAGAGTGATAGTGCATTCATTGAGCTTAAGAGGTTACTAACTAGTGCACCAATTCTATGAGTGTTGGATATGGAAAAGGAATTCACAGTCTGTATGGATGCCTCAAAGCAAGGGTTGGGGGCCATGCTAATGAAGGATGGAGGAGTGATAGATTATGCGTCAAGGAAGTTGAAGAAACACGAAGAGCTATATGCAAGTCATGATTTAGAGTTGGCAGCTGTAATTCTAGCTCTGAAAATTTGGAGGCACTATCTTGTGGGGAAAAACTTTGAGTTCAAAACAGACCATCAAAGTTTAAAACATCTCTTCACTCAAAGGGATCTGAATGTTAGGCAAAGGCGATGGAGTGAGTTTATGAGTGAGTACGATTTTGGTATTTCATACATCAAGGGAAAGGAAAATGTGGTCGCAGATGCCTTGAATAGGAGACCACGTATCTTCTCCTTGGTACCCTTAAAGGTCAATTTGAGGGAACATGTGTTGACACAACTCCAAGGAGACAGTTGGTATTTAAAGGTTACTTCAAACCTCTAGAGTGGGAGGCAGTTAGATCCAAAGCATGAAGGATATAGTCTGGAAGCAGATGGACTGTTAAGATATCAGGGAAGGATGTACATCCCTGAGAATGGGGATATTCGAAGCATCATACTAAAGGAAGCCCATAGAGCACTTTATTGTGCACATCTAGGTGTGAAGAAGATGTACACAGACATGAGGAAGCTCTTCTTCTAGGTAGGCATGAAGCGCGATGTAGTCCATTTTGTCACCAAGTGCCTAGAATGTCAACAAGTGAAAGCCGACCACCATCACTCGGCAGGCCTCCTACAACCACATGATGTTCCTATGTCCAAATGGGAAGTCATTTCTATAGATTTTGTTGTGGGGTTGCCGCTCACATCTCATAGACACAATGCCATTCTTGTGATAGTGGATAAGTTAACCAAGAGTGCTCATTTTATTCTAGTTAGAGACACTTATGATGTCACTGATGTGGCACGTGTGTTTGTAAGCGAGGTTATCTGTTTGCATGGGATACCTAAGAATATCATTTCAGATAGGGACTCTAGATTTACTTCTAGGTTTTGGACAAGCTTGCAGTCAACGTTGGGAACTCAGTTGAACTTAAGCACAACTTATCATACTGAAACAGATGGGAAAACTGAGAGAGTAAATCAAGTCATGGAAGACATGCTCAGGATGTATGTCATGGATAATAAAACCTAGTGGTAGAAGTACCTACCTTTGGTAGAGTTTGCCTACAATAACAATTTTTATAGCTCCATCGAAATGCCACCCTATGAAGCTTTGTATGGAAGGCCATGAAGAATGCCATTGATTTGGGATAGACGAGAAGAATGAGTAGTAGTTGGGCCAAAAATGATTCAAGAGATGGAGGAACAGGTGATTCAGATTAGGTAGAGACTAAAGGAAGCACATGATAGGCAGAAAATTTATGCAGATGCACACAGGACCGACCGAAGTTATGAAGTGGGAGACTAGGTTTTCATTTGTATCAGGCCTAATAAGAGTACCATACAGTTCGAGAAGGGGACAAAGTTGTCACCTCGATTTATAGGACCATTCAGAATCCAAGAGAAAATTGGACTCGTTGCCTATAATCTCGTACTGCCACCCCACTTGCATAAAACTAATAATGTTTTTCATGTATCTATTTTACGTCATTATGTTGATGATGAATCACATAAACTAAATTGGAAGGAATTGCAGGTATTGGACATGGGAACCCTCATGGTAGAACCATTATGCATATTGGACCGTAGAGTCCAAGAGCTCAAAAACCGTCTGGTAGACCAAGTTAAGGTCCAATGGGACAAATATAGTCTAGGATCTGCTACTTGGGAAGACGCCAAGACACTATGGTGAGACTATCCCTCACTTTTTTGACCACCTCGAGAATATGTTTCTCGAAGGTTGGGTGTATGTGAAACCACCTTTTGACTTAGATAGACAGGATTACCTAAGGCCTATATACTTTATTTTCTATTGACAATAAAACTATAAGAAGTATGAACATTTATGAATGTTTAAATTTTATTGATGATGATGTATATGATGCGACATATTGTGAGAATGTGAATTTAATGAATGTTTAAATGCTATTAGAATGATGTTGTATATGATGCAATCTATTTTGGTAAATGATAATCTTATGAATGGGTGTCGAAATTGAATAATGGGATATTATGGGATCTATTTCTAACTTGAAAATGTTGATGTTAAATTTTTGGTACATGGATACCGAATTGAAATGATGATTGTATGCAATTACATGATCATAATACATAGAAATGTATGAGTTTGTGTTACAAACTAATCTGCAGTTTATGGGCTATGAAATAGCCATGGAATAATGATGATGAAAGTGGATATCATGACCACTAGCCAAGAAACATTATGGTACTAATATTTGTATGTGAAATTATATTGGTTTGGATGCATTGCTATGATATGTGGACCAATGCAAGATTTTAGGTGACGAGACTGCCCAAAACCGAATAAACAATGACAAAAATCCAAGCAACACGGTGCCACTGTATATTCCATTGTAGTTTGTGGACCCTGGTTATGATTAGGAGGGGTGGAGGCATTTCCCACTGTCTATCCTCCGAAACCTAAAGTCATGGGATGATGGTGTTAGTTCACGCTCCCCAAGACGGGTGATGATGATTGTTAGTTGCCTGCTGGGGAAGCTTGGTTGAGATAGTGACACTTCCACTCACAGCTTCTATTTGGAGTTAGGTCAATATAGTTGATGCTCCAAGATCGTCCAACAGAGGAAGGATAGGAATGGAGATGGAAATAAGTTAGGGAGGAAGGATGAGTAGAAATAGTTGAGAGAGTATGGAGATTTGTCTGATGGTGAAATTTAATTTATTTCCTTCTAAAAAGAAAATGTGTATATATGAATATTCATAATTACGTAACTAAACCATAGTTGTCTAAATAAAATTGTTGAACAGGATAATTGTAATTAAAGGATTTCTCAAACATTTGATTGGTTTATTGTCTTTTATAAAACACTAGTCTTGTTGATTGGATTGGATGCATACATAAATTACTAAAGGGTGATAGTTATTGATTATTAGTACATGCCTGAGACTTGTATGTACTAGCTACACATGCATTTCTTGTACATGTACACTAGTATGTATGATCTTTCTTGACTTACTTACTAATATTGTTGGTTAATTGTTATGAATGCGTGAACCATGTTTCTTTTCCTTTGTACCATGAGATACCTTAACTTTGGGACGAAGTTTCCTGAAGGGTGGGTGTATGTAACAACCCTGCTTAAATAGATGTATAGGGATGCTTAATTATAATTAATTTGATAATCCGACTGTCATAATATGTTAGTTAAATAATAATTATTTCTTAAATAATATTAACTAATTAATTATTATTAATTATTTGTCCATATCTGTCAATGATTAATTAATTATTAATTGACTCATTAATTAATTGAGTAAAGAATTAAAGGGGGTTAATAATTTAATGTATTAAAGATTTACATATACGGGGGGGGAGGACAAACATTAAATAAGGGGATAAGATATTAAATATAGGGATAAGATAATAAATAAGGGGATAAGATAATAAATAAAGGGATAAGGAAAGTAATGAAGGGGGAAGAGTCGGTGAAGGGGGAATATGACGGGGAAGAGTTTGATGGGAAGGGTATTTTTTTGGAGGGAGGAGAAAACATTTTGAGAGGAGGATATATTTTTGTGGGAGATTTTCTGTGGAGATCTCGGGTGTGAGGAGTTTGGCTTTGGGGGTTTTTGGTGAATCAGAAGCAGTGGGCACCGGTTTGCTGGGGGTTTTGGGCACGAGGGCCAGACTATCCTTAGTGTATCCTGGAGCTATGGAGATGGACAGGTTGCTCCTAGCTAGCAGGGAGGAAAACACAGTTTTTGGCAGAGTTTGACATAGTTTCAACTTCAGCATTGGACCAACGGAGCAGCGGGATTTAGCATCAGAACCAGGTAATGTATTAATGAAATTGCTAAGTTAGGTGGATGAATATGTAATCTATTTCATGTTGTGGTTAACTTTAATTCTTTTTCTTAATATTACATGCTTTACGATGATTAATGAAATATTATGCATTGAAAGAAATTTATGTATAATTATACGAAATTTTTAGGGTTTAATTAATTAAGTTTCCTATAGAAAACAACAAAAGAAGAGTACATTTCATTTAGTATGGCAGTCCGTGAAGCAGTGTGGATTCACAATCTCCTTGCATATTTATTGAAACATGTGCTGGATTCCACCATTATTCATTATGATAACCAAAGTTGTGTGAAGATCTATGATAATATAGTGTTTCATGACAAATCGAACCACATTGAGATGAAGTACCATTACATCTAAGACATGGTGCAGAGGAAGGAAGTATTGGCACAGTACCTTCCTCCAGATGAGCAGGTTTTTGATGTTCTTACCAAGCCAAGATGAAGTTTAAGTACTTACGTGACAGACTTGGCGTGGCAGAGAATGCATTCCTTGCTGAGAGGGAGTGTTGATGTTTCCAGCTTCCCAAGACATTCTTCAGATCATACTACTCTGTGACTGAGTTGAGTTGATCCCTGATGACACTTATTCGAGAAGGGATATTGGGGCACTTATTCGAGAAGAGATAAGTGTGGTTGGGCTTATAGCCCAATGTTCCATGTGGATAGCACATGAGGACATGTCAAGGGAGTTTACCCTTGATGTCATACACTATGGGAGTTGACCCTAGTGTTTCTATAGGTTGTCGCCTCTATAAGTCTACATGGAGTTCCATGTGTGTCAAACATTCTCCAAATCGTACTCCTCTATGAATTGAGTTGAGTTGATCTGTGAGGACACTTATCCGAGAAGGCATAAGTGGGGAACTTATCCAATAAGGGATAAGTGCGGTTGGGATTATAACCCAACATCCTTTATGGAGAGCACATGAGGACCCTAGTGTTTCTAGAGGGTGTAGCCTCTAGAAGTCCACATGGAGTGTCATGTGTGACAAAATTTCTTCAGATCCTACTCCTCTATGAATTTATTTGAGTTGATATGTGAGGATACTTATTCAAGAAGGAATAAGTACATTTGGTCTTATATCCCATCATCCCATGTGGAGATAACATGAGGACATGTGAAGGGAGTCGTGCCTTGATGTTTTACACTATGGGGAGTTGACCTTAAGTGTTCCTAGAGGGAGTAGCCTCTAGAATTGCACATGGGAGTGCCATGTGTGACAAATATTTTACTACTATGGTGGTTTTGTACCACTGGCGTAGACCGCATGTCTCTGGACAATAGTTTTGTACTACTATGGAAAGATACCTCCCTAGCTAAGAGTGAGTGTTGATGTTTCAACATCGGGCATAACTTCTCCTATATTGGGCTGCAAACCAAGGGAGATAGGATACATTTATAACAAAGGTCCACTCATGGTAAATGGGCCCAGACGTATTCCTTCCTTGATCATGATAAGGAATAATATGGACTCAAGGTTCTTGAAGTGCTTTCCACATGTTAGTTAGCATCAAGCCGACATTCACTCATAGGTGTGTGCCTGTGGTGAAAGATCTTAGTATAGTCTTTGTCCTAGTCATGGTGATTTGACAAGGAATGATAAAGTCTCAAGATGCTATATGTTATTACATGTGGACCCAGAGTGATCTTGAATTAATTGGCTCAAAGGGAGAGCCGCAAAAGGAGTTTCTCCTTAGTTCAGGTGGGAGAGAGATGTCTCCCAAGACTAACATACAAGTGTCATGTGTCTAGCATGAAGTTTGTATACTTCAAATACAAGATTAGCATGTTGAAAAATGTCTCCCTCATTGAGAGGGAGTGTTGATGTTTGGACAACATCGAGAAGACATTCTCTAAAGATAATAATTAATAATATAATTATTGATTATTAAATATAATATATAATAAGTAAATGATAATAATAAATGGTTATTGATTATTCAAGGGATGCATCCTTTCATGGATGGTCACCTTATGTTCCCTATATATGGAACACACAACATTGTAATAACATATCAAATATCTCTCGTATCTCATATGAAGAAAAACCAACAATCCTACCTCAAATGTTTTGACTATTTCTTGTGTTCAATATTTGGTGAATGGTTTGAGTTTTTCTTGTTGATATTGTGGGTTTATTTTGAGATTTATCTTTATATATATTCATATGGTGTTACCCTACCTCAAGGGTTTTGACTATTTCTTGTGTTTAGTATTTGGTGAATGGTTTGAGTTTTTCTTGTTGATATTGTGGGTTTATTTTGAGATTTATATTCATATCTATTCAGGTACTTAACAATGAACAAACCAACTGCACTTATTCTGTGAATATATTTACATTATAAGAGAATGAAAAAATTGTAATGGACTGATATGTTTTGACAATATGACAGAAAACTGGTTTTTTACTTCCAATTCACATTCCCTGTAAACCCTAATCATTTATGTCTCATTAAATGTCTCAGAACCTTGTGCAAAATCCTTTTGTAACCCTAATGACTTGCTAACTGAAAATGTATCGACCCCGCATAAACTTTAAAATCCATTTGTATCCACAATGAACCTTTCAGAATGTGAATAATGAGTGGCACACCAATTAACAAATTCCGAGAATTGATATAATTGTTTGAGACAATAGCGAAAAAAATAAAATTTAACATCTCTAAAAGGTTCATTTTGGAATCCTAACGCACTTAACCTACTTCTAAATTCAGTGACAATGTTTACAGACAACATAGGGTCGAACACATTAGAATCCCTATCAATAATTAAATCCTCTTTATATTCAGGGTTCTGTAAGGTGCATTTGAAATTTTAGTTTGTTCTATGGAATTGAGAGAACTTTATAAATAGCTATAGTCTTTGAATTTATAGTCGAGGATAGGTTGCAGATATAGAAACAATATTGTTCGGTAGTTCTCACACTGGCACTTCGGAAAATAATAAACATATAAACCATTTTTTTATTTAAATAAAGTGTGATTCGGGGATGTTTTTCAACCACACCACCTTGAACTCTGTAATAAACCTTGTATCGACACATACCCAAATGGATATACCATGGTTTTCATTTTAGAACCCACTTTAGTAATTAATTCTCGATCACTTTCAACCCCCACAATTAATATCAATCATTGATCTAAGACTCACGATATGAGTTACCCCACCACATTTCTCTAATGATTTGATGCTTTTAGAACCTCTGGGAATTTTGTATCATTCCACCAGTTTACATTATTTTATCGCAGAGCATCACTCCATCTCATCAAGCGTCAGCAAGCCAACCCATCAATGCATAAGGAGGAACAAATTCCAAGGGAATAGACGCACCATACCTCTCATTTTGCACCTAAATTTAAACTTTTAAATGCATAATTAAATGTATTAAATATTGTAAGGATCATGAGAAGCCGATCCATGTTCCTTTGTAAAGGTTGCAACTGGAGTCTCCTTTAATGGATGACACGTAGAAAGGTTTAGGCCTAGTTCAGACTAGTTTTCCATTGACTGTAATTGAATGAAAATCAATATGAGAAGGTAGATGGAGGGAAGGCTCAACAAGCCCCTCTTTTGTAAAAATCTCTTGTATCAAAATTCATTAGGAAGAGTAAGTAAGAATTAGTATGAGGAGAAATTGATGAGCAAGTAGAGAGAGCTCAAGAGAGAAGAGGAGAAGGGTTGAATACGTTATTGTAGTCCAACCTTTGCAAACCTTTGTATAGAAGCATTCAAACATTAATACAATAGAAGTTGTTCCTGCCCATGCTTTTTCTGTGTATGTTTATGAGTTTTCCTGTATGAGTTCTAAATGTTTACTGGGAGGATTTATTTAAGGAAACAAAAATATTTTTGGATGGTGTTTTAAATATTAACTAGATATTTGTGTAATCGCAGACATGGGTCTGTGTCGGCCAGAGGGATTCCTATGACATAGGTGGAGGAACTAGGGAGATGAGGTGGCAGGAGGAGAGTTAGAGAGAGTCCTATAGAACACGCAAGGTAACCTGTCTCATTTAACACAGAGGATTTATATGGTTCAGGTAGAGGATATACCTGAAGCCATGCAGTGACAGGTTGTTGGTGTACCTAGAGAATGGGTATGACTCTTCCATTGTCTCACAAACGTCATGGGTTTCTACCATGATGCACATCTGTCTCCACAGGCGTAGATGTCGTGGGATATGTATATCTACTGTATATGTATTTTGAGGGTTTTAGCCCCAATTTTGTAATATAAACACCATATTTTTGAAATATATAAAAAGGGATCTTCATCTTAACTTATATATTACAATGTGTACATTGATTTAATGGTTTTCTTTGCTTTATTAATGTGACAAATGCCAATCTAAAACATAATTAGCGTAGGAATCATATACATGATTAGAACTCCTAGGAATGTGATAATATGTAATAAAATCAAATTGTCGTTCTAAAAGATGTACCCGTAGGAATCAACGGAGTAGAGTATGATCGCGCATGCAGTAACGATTGTTCAACTGACATACTACTAACTGAGAATCCAAGATAAATTCTAATGAGAGAATACCATACAAGATAGCATCGCGCAAAATTTTTGTGATGGCTCTATATTCGGTCACGTTATTCGTGGATGGCCCTAAGCATGCGCCACTTGAAGATACTAGCAGACCTTCGGGTGAGTAACCCACCCAAGCGATGGAAGCCAAATTTCATGTATGATGACTAGATTTGTCTACGAATCCTAGGTAGACCGAAGACTTCATTGACATCTTCCAACAAAGGGAAAATGAGATAAGAAAGATAAATCTAACAGAAAAGGAGAAAAGAGATGTATATACACTAAATTTACATTAGTATACAAAGAGTTATGCCCAATCCTAGGGCTCAAGATAGTACCTTTTCAAGTAAAGACCATTTATGGGCTTGACCAACTTATTCCCTTCATAATCTTCCAACTCATAGGCTCCTGAAGGGGAATATCTAGAATTGGATCCATAAAGGGAAAGGTTCCAACCTTCCATGGGGGCATGACTCATATCAAACGATGAAGTAGTAATCGGAACCATGGTGCCCCCGGATCCAAGGCTAGGATTCATATATGTGGGCCAGGGATAGGATTGCACGGGGGAAGAAGTATCAACAGAAAAATGACTAGGGACCCAAGGTGTGGACTAAGCATTGTAGTTTTGTATACCATTGAAAAAAGTGGAAGGATTCGTCCCCATGAAATGAGAAGGAAGAAACTCCACTTTCCATAATGATTAAACCCAAAATAAAATGCCTAAATCCAACTAGTAGTCAAAGATAATACCAAAAATTCAAACAACCAATATGCATGCAAACATGCTAAAGTGGTTGAGTGGCCTCCCTCGCTAAAGAAGGTATGTCTCGTTTGTTTTAAATATTCCCTTTGCAGGAATTAGATATATTTCCCTATCTGTAATTTTATGATTTTTTGGGGCTCTTAGGCTTGTGTAAGGAGTGCACGTTGGAGTAGTTGAAAACTCTGGGAAGCTAGTGCAAGGAGTGCACTTGAACTCTGTTTCAAGTTCAGAGAAGATCTTTCCAAGTGGGCACACTAGAACAAGATCAAATCTTAGAAGGAGTAGTGTAAGGAGTGCACATCAAAGTTTTTGAACACTCTGAGAGTGAGCACAAGGAGTGAGCCTACACTCATAGCAGTGTAAAATCTCATAAGGGAACGTTTTCCCAGGGAGACATGCTAGAGTTATTGAACACTTTGAGAAAGGAATATCTGCAAGGAGTGCATTGAGCAAGTGTAAGGAGTGTGCCAGTGAATTTATAGAATTTAGGATTTAGGGAGAAGCTCTGCAAGGAGTGCATTGAGTGAGAGAAAGGTATGCATAGGTGAGCCTAAAAATTTCAGGGCACAGAAGGAAAACTGTGAAAGGAATGCATAAAAAGTAGCACACTTAGAAAGTGTTGGGGAATCTCATACAATAGAGAACAAATGACAAGAAGGCATGGGGAGTTGATGAAAAGAACAAAGGGATCAAACCCTTTAAATTCAAAGTTGCTTTGATATTCGAGGAGAAGTAGTGAAAGTGTGCATAGAAGACCCATGCAAGACATGTACCCAACCAACACTTGGAAAGTGTTGAAAAAATTACAAGGAATATAGACCACAACGAGAGCACAAGAGGGTAGAATTATTTCAAGTTCAAAGATCAAGAGGAAGAGCACAGATGTCAGGAGGGCATAAGGATACATTTGGAGGAACAAATGGCCAAGACCCTTTGAACTTTAATCATTTAAAGCTCATGAGGTACAATGTGAATAGAGGCTAAGTAGACAACCTTGTAGGAGAAGATCAAAGGCCGAGCCTTTGAAACTACTTGAAAATTTCTTTATTGAAAGGAAAGTGCAGATAATAGAGGAGGAGAAGATACAACTTTCATCAGATCAACTGCTAGAAGAGATATAGGCCATCATAATAGATTCCAGGGAAAGGAATATTGCACATGGAGGAGAACAAATCTCGGTCATTAGATTTGGGAGAGAGAAAAAACAACCATTGGATCTAGGTGAGTTTCCATTGGTTTAACCTTGGGCATTCTTCGTACTTTGGAAGTCCATATATTTTCCATACAGTTCCACAGAGGATACAAGGTTCCCAAAGTCGTGGGGACGCAAAGAAAATCTAGACCGTCCATCGATTGGGATGCATGTTAGTGGATCTGGAAGTACAGAGTTCTATCACTTTGGAGGATTGTTGGGGTTGTTCATTGAAAAGGTCCAAAGCTCCAAAGAAAGAAGAAGATATCAACCATCCATTTGAGAGGGAAACATGGAAGCATATCTAGAGATTCTAAAGTATAGCACTTCAGAGGAGTTAAGTTGAGTGTGAGCTGAGAACTCCCAAAGGGCAGGGGGATGGAGTTGATCTCAATCATTGGTAGAGAAGGTCCATGTGGAGGGTAGATATTACCTATACCAATTCAACGTTCATATGTTTCAAAGGGTGGTTTTGTAGGAACGACCAAAGGATGAAGTCCCATAGTGGATCTCAATCATTGATCGAGCAGGGACATGTGGATAGTAGATCTAAACTCCATTAGTTTGAGGTTTGGGGAGAATAGGTTGTGGAGTATTGAAGACTCCCAGAGGCCCAAAGGGGCAGAGCTAATCCTAGTCATCCACAGATGAGGACATGTGGAGCCAGATCCCTTAGTCCAAAGGCACAACACTTTTGGGTAATTCAATTCCTTAAATTGCTTTCATTTAATTATCAACCAGGGATTCTCGTGAGCTTGTGATGATGCCAACAAAATATATGCAAGAGTAGGCATCTAACTCTAATCTAAAAAAATTCAATCAAATCCTAACTCTTTCATTTCAATAAATAAGACTTAGTTGTTGTGGGCAAGAAAACACTAGATCCCTTACAGGAGGTCCACTCATGATGTTTCACAAAACCTATCAACAATCAAGATCATCAAGTAAACACTCATGCAATGAAAATAAATACACTTTAAAAGGTTTAGTTGTTATAGGCATGAAAACACTAGCTCCCTTGCAGGACGTCTTCTTGTAATGTTTTAAATAACCTATCAAAAATCAATATCATCAAATAATTCTAATAAAAACAATAAAGCATATAACCCTATTCAAAGAATTAGAACAAGAAGAAAATGTTGCTATGATCTATTTGGGGTGAGCTAAATTCTCCCAAGAACAAAGTAACACATAAACTAAAGAATTCTAAATCTAAACTAGAGAATGGAAACTGATGTGAAAATAAATCTTGCTTCTTATTCCATCATATGTTGGACACATTGCTCCAGGAGTCCTCCCCTTGAAATGGAGGAGG
>JZKD02S1673092.1:1815599-1859731 GCA_000966675.3 Picea glauca
GCCTGATTATCTTCCTAATTCAGAGGTCCTTGCTTTCAGCCGTGTTTATACCCCATGAAGTATTTACACCCCAGAAGTATGTACACTCTTCCACATGGGGGAGTGCAGAGGGGGGTACCCCCTTTGCGGGGTCCGGGGGGCCTATCCCCCTAGCTGGGGGGTCTGGGGGCAAGCGAGCCCCCAGCGGGCGTTCAGGGGCAAAGCCCCCAAAGAAAAAATTTCCTTGTAAAAGTATATTGTAATTTCATTGTAAATCTGGAGCATTCATTATAAGGTCGCAAATCTAACGGTAGAGATTATGTTAGGTTTTTTTTCCCTAGAAGGAAACCCTCTTTTATGAGGGAAATGTATTACGACTATGGATTATAGTGAATATTGTATTCTGAGAGAGGAGACTGTGAGAAAAAGAAGAGGAAGTTACAGTGGGTTTTGTTGTAGGTTGTATCCCTTCATTTGCTGGATAATAATAAAGGAAGGACCTGACAATTTCTCTGGTGGACGTAGCCCACACTAGGTGAACCATGTAAATCTTTGTCTCTCTTGTAATGTGTGTCTTCTGTGTTTTGTTTCTGCATTTGTTTTATTTTATTGCTCCGTGGTCCTATTTTTCTAACAGAGGCAGTCATCCTCTTCCCTGTTAGGAGTCACACTCCTTAGGGGTTTTCTTGATCTAGTACTGGTCTCTATTATAACATTCTTTAGCCCAGGTTTGACTTGAGTTCAGCTTTCATTTGACCAAAGATTTCTTTTGTTTTATTTAAATATGGATTTTAGCCAAGATGGTGAGTCTACTTTGATCTGCCTGCTTGGTATTGTCAATGACTCCCTGCGATATGTGAGTGGGCCAGAAGCCATTTCTTGGTCCTGTCTTGTCATCATTTTTCCCTTTTTTCTTTGGAATAAAAGAAAAGAATTCATTTTCAAATTTCTTGTTTTGAAGTATAAAACAATAAAAAAAAATCTTTCATTTCTTTGTTTGGCAAAGTAGTTTAGGTTAAGTTGCTTCATTTACTAAGGAAAAAGAAAGTTTTATTAAGTTCTTTACTTGAATTCTTAGGACATTAAGTAGCTTGTAGATGAGCAAAATATTTTTTGAGTTTTTTTCTTTTCAAAGATCTGAGAAAAGTAGTTACGAAAAGTTTGGTGAAAGAGCTTCAGTTGGCAAATCTTTATTTGTGAAGAAAGAAGTACTTTTGTTTCCAGTATCATCTTATGCTCTTCTCTTTCATCTCTTAAAGAACATCATTGGTTTCAATTTTGTTCCTTTTGACATAAGACAACCACTAAAATTAACTCCTAATTAAAAGTTATTAGACTTTGTGTTTGAAGGGTTCATCAATTTAGTCTAGGCTAGAGCCTTGATTTAGGATTGGACATGAAACTCTTCAAGGCTACGAAAACAAACATAAGAGTTTGAGCTAGGGAGTGCTTGAAAGTCCAGTAACCATGAAATTTATCTGGGACCCCCCTCTAACATAGGGGATAAACACGAGGTCACGTGCATAAAGGTAGCGGAGATAACCCCTCCAAATCTGGACCAAGCGTAGTGGGGAACACATATATAGAGGGATTATCTTGGGATTCCGTTGATCACATTTGACATGGAGCTTCGTGGGTCTTGAAATTTATGTTCAAGGTCCTAAGTTGTCTTTTATAACACTTGATTTTGATACCATTGATAGGTTTTAGGATTGATACCCTTCTCATTGCGGTCCACCCGATTGTTGACTGTACCCTCTTGGTGAGTATTCGCACGCCGGAAACCTAGTTGCATTTATCTTAGTGACTTACACAGGTGACTGCAGGGGTATACCACAGTACCTAGGGTAGATATCAGGTCATGCTTTGCAGAGTATACCTAGAGGTTGCTTCTGTATTTGAGTTTCACTTTCACTAGTAAGTTTCTCTAGTGTTGATTGTTGTAACTATTCCTCCAACTAGCTAGTAATCTAATTGTCTTACCTCATAGGAAATTTTTCTATTGTGTGTTGGTTTTTTTAAAAATGATTATAGAAATTCCTAGCATGTCTTTGATCTTCTCACGCACTAGAGGATCATGAAATCCACTAGTTGTGAAGGATTTTGGGCCTACTGCCAGTTGATCTCGAGCCACCCCTACCACTGCTAAAGAGAAAACTAGACCAGCAAGGGTCTTTTGAGGCGACTGGGTTACAGGAAACTGTGCTTGACTCATATCCGAGAGGAGAACATTTGATTCCATAGGAACCAATCATTTCTAACCTCATAGAAGGTAATCAAGGAATTCCTACTTATATCATGTCGGTAGGTTCAACACCATTCTCTTTGTTCGACACATTTGGTAACAATGCATTCTCATCAGCTGCAGTCTCGGCTAGGGGAAGCCCTAGTTATGGACAACAGAATCCTATGCAGGGTACTATTCCTGTACAAGGGGAAAACTTAGGAATTCCTTCCTCACAAGGACCTTGGAATCCATGGCAGGGATCTATTCCCTTGTCATGGATGTCGACCAAGGGAAACCCCTTAAATATCCAATAAAACCCTAGGCAAGGCTCAAAACCTATGCCCATCGGATTGGCAGGGGGAAACCCTTCCCAAAATCCTTAGAATGCGATGCAAGACCAACCCTTTACATCCTATTACAGGATTCATCCGATGATGTCTCAATAAGAACAAAATCCATACACTGGTCATGACCATGGTTATTACCAAAACCATGGCCATCCACCTAACTTTTCCTGGCAACTTGGTGCCAGCCAAACTGTAGGATCCTCTTTCCCTGGTTATAATCAACAACCCAAATTACCATTTATGGAAATACTTCACTTGCCAGACTTGACAAGGTTATTAAACAACCCCATCTATCATGATTCGTGTTGGCCTCCTATGTCAACCAAGTTTTCTTCAGACATCCCAAAGTTAGAGGCCAAGCCTATCGAATATCCAAGCAATCATGTGACTACCTTCCATTTATGGTGCTCTTCCAATTATTTGAGAGACAACTCCGTCTAGTTGCATTTGTTTCAATGAACTCTCATAGGGAGTGTTGTGAAATGGTACATCAAGCTCGACCACTCAAGATACTCTTCCTTCGATGAATTGGCAATGGATGTCTTAAACCATTTCCAATTACCTGTGAGATACGATGATGGCACCGAGTTGCTGGCCAACTTTGAGAAGACAAAAGCAGACCATATCTCAGATCACATATGAGAATGGAGATGTCGAGAGAGTTTGATAAAATTTATAGTCCCACCATAATTCCTGCTTGAGTGGTTGCTTAAGTATTTGGTACCCCAGTTGTTTAAAGATGTCACAACGTCGAGGGTCTTTTCAGAGGAAGATGCGATAATGAGAGCCCAACAACTAGAATTGATTTACTCTCAGTCTAGTTTACTTCATGAAGTTTTTCCAGATGCACCAAGATCAATTTTTGACAAGACCAGATAGAGGTTTGGACCACATGCTGATGGTATTGTTGGTTCAACACAAATGAAGCCCAATGATTAGTTGTCAAATCAATTACAACAATTGTCGATACAGCAGACACTAGCCAACTAGATCAATGGTTCAACTGTTACCCCTACCCAAAAGTCAGATGTACACAATGTGCAATAGAAAAATCCAAAGGCCACCTAGCAGTCTGAAGGAAAGAAGAAACAACAAAATAAGGGTAAAGGGGATAAGAAACCTACCGATAATTCTGGCATGGGAAACATTGAAAAGAGAAAGTCAAAGTATCCATGTAATATTTGCAAGGAAGACCACCCGACTCACCAGTTCCCTCAGCTTGTGAAGGCCCATAAGCTATTGGCACAACAACAACCTGCCATGTTAACAAACTCATTTCCACATGGGAAAAATATAACTCAATCCTCTTCGAGCATGAAAGGGGCCAGTCAGGGACCCCCTCCATCTGCAAGTAATCCTTCGTCCGTGAATGTGTACATGATGAAAGGTAGCATTGACATAATGACTAGGAAACATGATTACAAAATTCCAAACACCTATGAGAAGAGTAAAGAAGTTGAAAACCCATCTATTCCTCTCCAGATAGAGAATACGTTGGGTGAAACAATGACAAGCATCCCCAAAGGTGCATTCAAGAAATATTCCCACAACCCAAACGCAAGGGCCGCCCAGAAATACTCTTTGGTGGGGGATTTGTCACAAACCCCTTGTGCAATGTTAGCTTTGGAAGTCCTCCAAATCTTCCCTTCCCAGAGAAAGGCTATGTTAGCTGCCTTAGGATCTGCTGATACTTGTAATATAGGAACAATCATGCTTGATACAAATGACTTAAAACCTCATCTTACTTACCACGTAGCATTTTAGATAGTAGTGGCTTACACCATGAAAGATTTTACTCAGAATATTTTCCACACGCTAGTTGATGAGGGTGCCTCGAAATGCATAATGTCATTGGCATGTTAGAAGGCCATTGGCGAACCCATTTTTCCTTGATAAACTACTCTTCTTACCACTTTCAATGGATGTTCATTCCGACCACATGGAATCATCCCCTCTTTTCCTATGCAGTTAGGAGGGAAGACCATGTGCATCGAAGTTGAAGTGGTCGATGTGTTTCTCAACTACAATATATTGTTAGGAAGGAATTGGACCTATGCTATGCAAGAAATGGTCGCGAAATCTCTTAGGGTCTTGTTGTTTCGACATGAGGGTCAGATCATGACCATTGATCAGTTATCCTTCTCCCATCCTGACCCTTCATCGGGGGTATCCATGATCCTGATGATTTATAACCCTCAGCCTGACATTGTCAATGTAGGGGTTGGTTTCTTCCCACCTTTGATGGGTACCTTCGATTACCCACCTCCAACTAATAATGTCCATTTCATGTTGGTTGTCCCCAAACAACCTAGGGACGAAGTCTTTCAAATCTTGTTGTTTCGCATGACTTTCTTTAATGATCGATGGAATCTTCCTTCCCCATCAACCATGATGGAAGGGATAGGGCACCATGGCATGGCCATGCCTTTGTCCATGGAAGAAGTTGCATACTCTATACTTTATCAAGCTTCCGTTGACCCTGATCTGACTCCCACACAGAATTTGGATTCGGTTCTTGAGCCTACATGGGCTCAAGGTTCCCTCGCCGATAATGATTCTTTAGACTTAGTATTTCCCTTAGAAGAGGTGATTATTGAGGCAATGACTAGTCTGGAAAAACCCTAATATGATCTTCATCACAGATCTTACTTCTTCCCAGAGTTAAGAAGAATTGAAGCAGGTGAATTCACTCTTACTATGACTGGAGTTAAGGCTTGTCCTATCAATCCTTTGGCTATGCACAATTTTTACATTGAAGGAATTATGGAAACCATTTATCAAATGATACCTATCGACATCTCCATAATCCTTGGCGTCATGGAGAATATCTTCATCAGAGTGGTCCGCTCCCCTTAGGAGATTCAAATCTACAAAGAATTATTTAAATAATTTTGCGACGTGTTTTCTTAGTCTTACGAGGAAATGTCAGGCATAGATCCAAGAATTGTTGAACATGAAATCACAACATATCCTGATGCTAAGCCAGTCCAGCATAATCTTTGGCCAATCAACCCTAGGAAAGAAGTAACTATTAAGGCTAAAGTAGAGAAACTACTCCAAGCTGGTTTCATCTACCCCATCCAATTGACTCAATGGGTGTCAAATCTTGTTCTAGTTAACAAAAAATAGGGTACGATTCGCATATGTATGGACTTCCGTGATTTGAACAAGGCCTTTCCAAAAGATAATTTCCCCACACCATTTATCGACCAAATAGTTGATGAATGTGCAGGTTGTAAAGACTTTTCTTTCATAGATGGTTTTTCAGAATACAATCAGATACAGATCAAGCCCGCAGACCAACACAAAACCGCTTTCATTTTTCCATGGGGTACATTCTCTTATTAGAAGATGCCTTTTGGTCTGAAAAATGTTGGAGCTACATTTCAGAGGGTTGTTTCTTTTTATTTCCATGACCTCAAACACATAGTTGAGGCTTATCTCAATGATTTAGCATCACGATCTCGCAAGAGAGATGATCATCCCACACACCTCTGACTTATCTTTGAGCGATGTCGCTACTACCAGATCCGCTTGAATCCAAACAAATGCAGTTTTTGCATCACATCGGGTCGTCTGCTAGGTTTTATAGTTTTGAAAACAGGGATCATGGTCAATCCTCTAAAGGTTTAGGTGATAGTTCAATTGCCTCCCCCATGCACAGTCCCTCAGCTTCAGAGTCTATAGAGAAAAGTGGACATTTTATGGTGTTTCATCGAAAACTATGCTGATATCACAAAGGGTTTTATGTGTTTACTAAAGAAGGATGTTCCTTTTCATTGGGGCGAAGCTGCTCAATTCTTGTTCGAAGCGTTGAAACACATCGTCACATCTACCCCTTTGCTACAACCACCAAATTATAATAAAGATTTCTTATTGTACTTGGCCACTGCGGAGTCGACCATCGGTATGTTCTTGGTTCAGGAGGATGATTTTCTCTCAAAATATGTGATTTATTACCTGAGTCGAGGCTTGGTTGGACTGGAGCTCAATTATTCCCATGTTGAAAAAATTGCGTTGGTAGTAGTTCATGCTGTCCAACGGTTCCATCATTACATCTTGTTTAGTAAGACCATTGTCATTGCCATTGTGAATCTATTTCAATACATGTTGACACGATGTGTGATCAGTGGAAATATCAGTATATGGATAGTTATCCTCGAGGAATTCAACTTGGATTTTGTTTCGACAAAGTCCAAGAAGTCATTGGTCTTTGCAGAACTTATCTTGAAAATTTCAGTCGAATCAGGAGATGTTATCCCTGTGGAGTCACCTATCAAAGGAGACACATTTTTTATCGCATCTTTGGACCCCTGGTATGGAGATATACTAGTATATCTCCATACTTTGAAGTTCCCTACCTCTGCTTCTCATGATGAGCGTCTCCATATACACCATCAGGCTAAAACCTATCTCATACTCGAGGACACTCTGTATCATCGAGGTGTAGATTGCATCCTTCTCCGGTGTCTCACCCATGAAGAAGTGGAGATTGTATTTAACAATTGCCACACTTGAGCATGTGGCGACATTTTTTTGGGTTGGAAACAACCCAAAAGATTCTACGAGCCTGTTACTTTTGGCCAACATTAATCAAAGATTGTGTTGAATTGGTCAAAAAGTGCCACCCATGTCATATCTTCTCTCAGAAGATAAGAGCACACCCCACTCTCTTGTTTCCCATTATCACAGTTGGTCCCTTCAACAAGTGGGGGATTGATTATGCTACACGCAACCCTCCTTCTGCAAGGGGTCACCATTATATCATCATAGCAGTAGACTACTTCATGAAGTGGTTTGAAGCTATGACAACATTTAAAGATGATGGAAATATCACAACTCTCTTTTTGGTTAACCAGATAATAGCAAGGTTGGGCATCCCGAGAGAGATTGTCATTGACCATGGCAGTCACTTTTAGAAAAAAATGATGTCCAAAATAACATCAAATCTTAGGTTGAGGCAAGAAAATTCATCACCCTACTACCCACAAGCGAATGGTCAAGTGGAAGCTGTGAATAAATCCCTTAAGACTATCTCACATCAAATGATCGATTTGGCCAGGTCAAATTGGCATTTGATGTTGTATCCGACATTATGGGCCTACTGAATGTTTATGAAGATTGCAACTAGTTTCTCACCCTTTCAACTCATTTATGGGATGGAAGTAGTCTTGCCTATAGAGTGCCAGATCCCCTCTCTAACATTGGTAGTACAGTTATTTCCAGACACTTCACTACTTGAAGAGTGTTTATCATATCTTGAGCAGCTTGATGAGCAGCGTCGGGATGCAACCTTGGCTAACAAGGCTCACAAACAAAAAGTCAAGTGTCAGTATGATCGGTCTATCTGTCCTCATATTTTCTTTGAAGGTGACCTTGTCCTAGTCTATGACCAATATAAGGACCCCCTAGAGGCAAGCAAGTTGAAACCCATGTGGTTCGGACCTTTCATCATGAAGGAGGTTCTAAATAAGGGCCCTTATCGTCTAGTGGAATTTGAGGGAAATTATTTCGCAGAGCCTAGAAATGGGCTCTACCTCAAGAAGTATTACTTGTAGGAGGGTCGCCTCGGGTGACTTCTTGTACCATATGTATAGTCCTGTACTTTCTCTTTTTAGTTTTTCATCTGTTGGTTTTATGGACATGTCGTTTTGATGTTATATTCTTCACTGTGGCATATGCCAAGTGAATCAGAGGTGTTTGTTGGGTTTGCAGACAGTGCTATCCATCACACTTGGAGGCTTGCTTCCGCAACTTGGGTTATTTTCACACCGCAGAGCCAATTTTTATCTTCAGGAGGTATCTCTTTAGGTGACGCCACAAAAAATGTCATCAAATACAATGCATTCTTAGATTTGCTTCATGATGCTTTATCACATGGTATCTCTCACCTCCGAGTCTACTTAGATGCTTAGTTGGTTGTGTCTCAGTTAAATGGGGTTTACCACGTTTACAATCCTACAGTAGACTGATGGTTCCTTAGGGTACATCTCTTACAATGAAGATTTGATTACATTACATATATCCATGTTCCTAGGAGATTGAATCAAATCATAGATACCCTAGATAATCATGTATTAGATTGGCATATTTCACACATGTAATAAATATCACACACACACACATGTAAATACATTTGTAAAATAGATGTAATCCATAAGACATAAAAAGATGAGAAATATCCATATATACATCAAAAAATATCAGAGTACATGGGTGGGCACAAGTGCCTCAAAAATATGTCTAGTCAGAGTCATGGGGGTTATTCCTTCAAAACTATACAAGAGGTCTTATTGACACGTAAGTAGTCTAGCTAAGGGCGGGGCATGTTGGCCCTGTTGTAGTGAACAACAGTGTTCACCAAACACCAAAAGAGTTGGACCCAGGTCCATGGCACCCCAAATACATGATTTTTCATTAACAGTGGGAGATGCTCGATCTCTGCCATAGGGACTGTATGAGTGAGAACAATAAGGTTCTTCTCTACCCGTCTCAAAAATTTCTTAGCCTCTCCGGCTGGAGGCCCCCCTGCTACTCCAACTGATCCGGCGGATCCAACTAGTCCCGCCTTTGGTCGAGGATGTCACCTAGTCCTCAAGGAGTTTTCTGGATGCACTAGCCCCACATATGTACATAACAGATATGTAAGTGTTAGATACTATGGTATACAAAAAAATGATATATATAAAAAAACATAAAAAATTAATAACTTTGAAAAGAAAACTTACCCATCTCTCCTCGCTCTGCTCCGGGAGGTACAGGCATGTCAGGATCTTTGGAAAAGTTAATCTTGGCATAGGGGTAGTCCTCTATTGTCAGAATCTGTCGTGACCACCAATCAAAAAAAATGTCGTCAAAGGCCTTGATGATCCTCCCCCCACTCTATCATGGAAACAACGTTGCCCATCTTCATAGCGATGGGAGAGTGGCCCTGTGCCCTCATATAGTCTCTCGAAGACTAAGATTGGGTACCCTCTCAAAGAAAAAGGAGAAAAAAATGGTCCCAAACCCGAAGTTACAGTGCTCCCATATCTGACACTCTATTAGTTGTCTCTTCATGCAATCTAGAATGGTGGTAATCTAGTCGAAAATATGTGCATTTAAGAATTGTACTGCACAATGCATGTGTGCCTGGGAAATCCTGATGTAAACCTGTAGATCCAGTAATCTTCCCAATAAGTAGAACTATAACTTTGAGTGATAGGTTGTTGATCTTATGAATAGGAACCTGATAACCAACTTTCTCAGTACCATCCTTGCAATGGAGTCCAATAAACTCCTCAATGTTGTGGGGCCCAGGGGGAAAGGTATGCAAGTTGACTCGATCCCCTCTCCTCAAGAGACCAGTCAAGAAGTAAATGTCCTCAATCGTTAGAGTCAATGAATTCCCCTTGAGCATGAATGCCTCTGCGTCAGGATGCCAATAATCTATCAATGCATTTAGCAACCTAGGTTTTCCCCTCATAAACGAACACTGGAAGAACTTTAGCAACCTGCATTGTGACAAAACAACGATAGCAGTAGGGTACTCATAGACCAAAAAATCAATTTCCTCATGCTCCCTCTCTCTTCAATGCACATACATCCTGCAAGAACAAAGAAATGGAGAGTTAAATCTTGCATTTCCCACTTATTGAGGGTGTACACAGGTTGTCTTGAGGATAGTCGCGTGTACACACGGGAAACTTCTCTTATGCCTGTGTGTACACGCGAGCTTAGCTTGGAAAACTTGCATACACATAGGGATGACCTCTTTAAAGGTCAACGCCCCCCCCAAAAAAACAAAAGAAATGAAAAAATGAAAAATGGAAATGCAAGGGAGGTTAATATGTACTTACTTGGTCCAAATGAAAGTTTGTTTCGTCCACTGAAGCTCCCAAAATCAACTATTTCGGAAAATGGGAATTTTTTTACTTTTGGTCAATTCTCAAATTACAATGGTGATAATGAGCTTCCAGCTTTCTATTTATAAACATTTTGGCCCCTTTTTGTCATTTTTTTGGACCCTTTTGCCCTTTTTTTTCTAGTTTGAAAATCATTTACTATGGTTCTTGAGTATCTCAGGGGATGTTATGATAAGTGTTACTTTGGGTATTGGGAAGTTTTTTGAGGGTTGGGTCAGTTGTAAAGGTATTTTGGTAAAAAGTCATTTTTCCAACTTTGTGCATGTAAGATAGGATTCCACCTCCACTTGTTGCACCTTGTTTTCTTTTTTGCTTTTCCATAGGATCGATCCCACCGAATTGTGACATGGAACCCTCACTTTTTCTCTAGAAGTGTCGTAATTTAGTGGTAGAGCCTACCTATACATGGATGCCCTAGGTAGATCCTGGTTGCATTTTGGTGTCCATGTTGTCACTAATGACTATAGGCTCGAGAGTCCTTATTAGTTTTTCTTGATTATGAGTATGAGCCTCATTTTCATGATTCATTATCACTCTTGAGCTCACCCTCGGGACTCCCAAAACACAAAAATTCTTATTTTAAGCCTTTTTCAGACCCTCTAAATATGAAAATATTTTCGAGTGATCTTGTTTCCCTTCACGCTTGCTAAAATGAAATTTGAAGGCACATCTTTCTGGCGGTATTTTGCCCCTTCTTTGACCTAGATGATCAAAAGTACGAACAAAGGTATACTCTAGGAGCCTCAATTCTCTAGAAGAGCACTCTCAGGTATAATTTGACCCCTTTTTTGGGCCTGAGGGTCTAAATCTATGAAAAATAAACCCCCACGGAGTCCATAGTTAAGCTCTTTTCAGACTCTCTAAAATTGAAAAGATAGTCGAGTGACATTGTTTCTTCACACTCGTTAAATTGGTCCAGAAGAACATCCCTTATAGAGTCCATATTTAAGCTCTTTTCAAACTCCTTAAAAATGAAAAGATTATCGAGTGATATTGTCTTTGTCACATTCGTTAAAATGATTTTGAATAGACGTTTGTTTGGTGCTAGTTTACCCCTTTTTCAAGCTAACTAGACTACCTTCGAAAAAGGTACCCCAGTGGAGTCTCCTTTTATGTTTTTCCAGACTCTCTAAAAATTAAAAATCATTGATCTTACCTTCTCTGGGCTCATTAAAATCACATCGAAGGACATTATCATTGTGTCTTATTAATCACATTTTCATTCCTACGTCTTTGGCCTAATGTCAGATCCATGTTTCTCTCAACTGAACCATCTAAAGCATGCCTCATATGCAATACTTTTCGCACTTTGCCTCTGCGTCTTGACACCTTGACCCATGGAGGATTTTTCTCAAGTGTCCTTTTCCTACATATGTCCCCTTGCTCTGAGCATCAATGTGTTCCTTGCACTTGGAACTAGTATGTCTACGACACTCGATCCTCCTTTGTAACGTAGAATTCTTTATTCTTTTTCAAAACTTTCCATAATTATTGAAAAAGAAAAAAAAATCAAATATACCCCAAAAAGAGGAAGGGAAAAGTATCTTCTTTTTGTTGACAGCACAATGAGTCACCCTTGGAAAAATCACATCCTTCTATTTTTTCATCAAGCTCTAGTATTCAATATGACCTTAGAAAGTTGTTCTCGCTACATAGAGTTGTGTCCTCCTCCGTTTGGTTACCCTTCCAAACATATGGAGAGTTCACTTTACCTCCAACATCATGAATTTATGTCAATGCCATGCTGCACGAGTCTCATGTTTTATCATGCTTTCGTCCAAGGGAAGTCTTACTAAACTTGAGTCAGCCCTTCTGCAATTTGTCTCTTGTCCTCATGCCCGACCACCCAGAAAGGCCAATCAAGTCCTTGCTAAAAAATCAATGAAGTTCTATGCCCGATCGTCAAATATCCTATTGTATGTTCCCCGACAAGTCATTGAAGACCTCTGGGTAGTGACGTTGTACACTCATATTACACTCCTATCCAAGTTTTGAATATTTTGAAGTTGTTTCTTGAACTTTGAAGACCTCATCTCCAACCATCAAGCATCATTGGCTTCTTGAAGACAGATACTATACATGTATATATTTTGATTTTTGAGAGGTATATCCATTGTGTACTGCTCACGACAACACTTTATATAGTTATATGACATGGGTCTATAGTGTATTTGGTTGGTAACCATGATTTTATTTCATCTTGAGCATGGGTATGCTTGCCTCGGTGAGACAAATTGTTTTTTTTGCAGATGGAACCTCCTAAACTCCAGTCCCTAGGCTCACTTGCATCATACAATGGTGAATATTTGTAATGTATTTCAGCCATCAGATTCTCTTATGAACTCACACATTAGGGGGCATCTGTTATAACCCTAAATTGCACCAGACATGCATTCCTGGCATCAGGCCATCCAACTTACTATCTTTTCCAAGACATCATTGAACAAGATCTTCAAAAAAACATTTCTTTGAAGGTGTATGCACCCTAGACCACTATTGCCCATGTACACACACCTACTAACCCGCTACAACCCGCGTACACTCACATAATATCACAAAAAGTGGAAAATTTCATAGGATACTAGTTTTTGGGCCGTTACTTAACCATTTGAATTCCCATAGCCAGTCACCCCAATCGTTACTATCCCTTTTGGCCTATAAAAGAAGGGGTTGTGGTCCCATTTCAAGGAGAAGCATGAGATCAAAGAAACTCTACCCATTTTATCAATCCCCCTTTGCCCCAATTGAAAATACCTTACCATTCCCCTAAAAGAGAATTGAAGAGGAGAAGAAGATGTGGAAACAGTTGGTGCATGGTGAAGAGGATCCCAAGACCAATTTCAAGGAGCAATGTTGGTCTCATGTTGTAAGTGATTTTTTGTGAGATTAATATAAAGAAGTACTTTTTCCGTCTCGCCAAATGACGTCTTAAACTTATATGATTTTTTTTCATTTCTTGCTTATGATGTCTAACCCACTAACCCATATGTAAAATGCATGCTTTTAGTTTCTTGTTTGTCTTTTGATGAATGAAGGTCATCCTTGGAAGGAGATTTGTAGTCAGGAAACAACCAAGCGCAAAGGGATCAACACTAGATGTGGAGTTTAAGGTAGGCCTATCAGATCCCTCTCTCTTGTCTTTTATGTATGATTGTGGGTTAATGTTGGGATAGTGATAAAAATTAGGAGACTTTAGATGGTTACCTCTACCTAAAATTTAGACCCTTTGTGTAGTTCGTAGAGGGGTTTTCCCACTATAGAACCAACACACTCGGAAAGTGTTAGGGAGGCTCATAAGACAGAGCTTGTGTTTCAGGAGGGCAGAAGGATTTGTTGAAATAAAAAAGTGAATGAACCCTTTGAATTCCAAGTTGTTTCGATCTGAGAGGAGAAGTAGTGCAACCTTTCACAGAAGAACCGTGCAAGACGTGCACCAAGCCAACACTTGGAAAGTGTTGAAAAAGTTCCAAGGAAGATAGAGAGCAAGGAGAGCACCAGAGGGTGGAATTATTTCAAGTTCAAAGATCAAGAGGAAGAGAGTGAACACTAGGAAGGAATAAGGATCCATTTGAAAGAACAAAGGGCCAAGACCCTTTGAAATTTAATCATTTCAATCTCATGAGGTGCAGTGCGAGAAAAGGCCAAGTAGATAGCCTTATAGGAGAATATCATAGACCAATCCTTTGAAACTACTTGAAAATTATTTTATTGAAAGGAAATCATAGGTAAAAAAGGATGAGAAGATACATATGTCATCACATCAGCTGCTAGAAGAAAATATGGGATGTCAGATCAGACTCTAGTAGAAGGAGGAGCGTGCATGTAAGAGAAAATATCTCGACCGTTAGATCTAGGTGTGAGAAACAAAAACCGTCAGATACAACTGTGTTTCCCTAGGTTTAACCTTGAGCATTCTTCATAATCTGGTAGTCCATAAATTTTCCATACAGTACCACAGAGGATACAAGGTTCTCGAACTCATGGGGACCCAAAGAAAATCTGGACCATCCATCAGCTGCGATGTGTGTCAGTGGATCTGAAATTCTAGAGGTCCAACACTCTAGAGGATTGTTGGGTTTGTGCATTAAAAAGGCCTGAAGCTTTGAAGAGAAAATAAGATCTGAGAAATCCATTTGAGAGGGACTTGTGGAAACAAATATAAATATCTAGAGGTACAACACTCTGGAGGCCTTAAGTTGAGTGTGAGTTGAGAATTCCTGAAGGGCAAGGAGTCAGAGTTGATCTGGACCATAGGTTGAGAAAGGCCACATGGAGGGTAGATATTACCTCCACCAATTCAGTGTTCATTGGTTGTGAAGGGTAGTGTTGTAATAATTTCTGAAGTCTAGAGTCCCGTAGTCAATCTCGAACATTGATTGAGAAGAGACACATGGATAACAAATCTGAGCTACACTAGTTTAGGGTTTAGGGAGAATAAGGCATAGATTATTGAAGACTCCTGGAAGTTCAAGGGGCAGAGCTAATCCTAGTTGTCCATAGACAAGGAAATGTGGTACCATATCCCTTAGTCTAAAGTCACAACACTCTGGAGGGTTTGTGAAGTGGACCATTTGGGTGAGAAACTACCGAAGCTCTAAAGAGTCAGAGGCCATCACAATCGTCTAGTTGTGGGGATGCATGGCACTAGATCTAGGAGTCCAAATTTTTTTCACTCCTGGAGAACTGTGGAATAGTGATTTGAAATTCACCGAAGCCTATAGCATCTAACTGTTGAGGGTTGTTGATGTGTGAGAGCATCGTGGTCGTATGATCAACCATTTCAGTGTTCAACACTTTGCATGTATTGTGGTTGGGTTGTGTGGATTCCCAAAAATCCTGAATTCATAAATGGATAAATATGAGTCCCCCATCCATCGAGGCTTGAGGAATGTCAAGTTAACACTTGGAAAAACTCATTGAATTGACGATTCGAGAAATTTGTTAAAACAAGGTTGTGGAGAAATTGTCGAAGCCAAAAGTGTGAAAGGGGTGTGGAGTCACTGATCTGGTGGTGGATTAGGAGAGATTCAATCTATCTTTATGAAGATCAACACTTTGCAGGTGTTGCATGTGTTGGTGTGATCAAAATAAATCATCAAAGCCCAAAATAGTGGGGTTTGAGACGTCAATATCGGTGCATGTTGAGGACCATTGATCTTGCTTCGTTTTGTTTCAACAGTTTGCAAAATTGGTTCCTTCGAAGGAGTTGAGGGATAATAAAGGTAGATCGTTTAAGCCCGATCATTGAAATAGAATATTATCCTTGGTGCTTGATTACAACCCTCGATCACCTAAGAAGATGGCTTGAGAAAGGGGGATAGGGGTCCGAAATTGATTTTTTAAATAAAAAAGGGGCTTAGAGAGAAAGAGCCTGCATGTTTTTAACTTTGTCTTGCACCAGGGAAATTAAGGACTTGTGTTCAATAATGGGGGCTCAACAGGGCCTGAAGAGCTGATTCAGCTCTTGATTTGAGTGATCCTAGACTAGGAGGTCGAGTGGACCCCAGGTAAGGTAGGGGTTTTGCATCATTTTACTAACCAGATAATATAATATATAACATATATAATAATATATATGTTATATAATATATGATATATGTTATAACACATTATATATGTTATATAACATATTTTATAACATATGTTATATGTGTTATAAAACCTATTATATATGGTTGGGGAATAATAGAGAAAATGAATTATGCATTTTCTCTATTATTCCCTCCACCCTCATGGGTCCCTCATGTGTAGGGAAAATATTAGAGAAATGTATAATACATTTCTCTAATATTCACCCCACCCTCACCCTCACCCTCATGTTATATAGAATATGTGAAAAATCCTTGTGTAACCCTAACGAATCCCTACGTAACAATTTATCGACCCCGCATAAACTTATAGACCCATTTGTATCCACAATGACCCTTTCAAAATGTGAATAATGGGTGGCACAACAATTAACGAATTCTGAGAATCATTATGATTGTTTGAGACAATAAGGAAAAAATGACCATTTAACATCTATAAAAGGTGCATTTTGGACTCCTAACACACATAACCTACTTCTAGTCTATGTGATAGTGTTTACAGACAACACAGGGTCGAATACATTAGAATCTCTATCAATAACTAAATCTTCTTTATTTTCAGGGTTCTGGTAAGGTGCATTTGAAATTTTAGTTTGTTCCATGGTATTGGGAGCACTTTATAAATACATGTAGTCTTTAAATTTATAGTGGAATACAAGTTTCATAAATAGCAACAATATCTTTTAGTAGTTCTCACGTTGGCGCTTCAGAAAATAATAAACATATAAACCCTTTTTTTTATTTAAATAAAGTATTATTGCATAAGATACCATAACATAACATATGTATGTGTTATATGTTATTACATGTATTATATAATATGTATTATAACACATATATGTTATATAATATATATGTTATGACATGTATTATATAATAGATATGTGTTATAACACATATTATATAATACATGTTATATAACATATATATGTTATAACACATATTATATAATATGTGTTATATATATGTGTGTGTTTGCTATAACACATATCATATAATATGTGTTATAACACCTATTATATAATACATGTTATAACATATATGTTATATAATATATATTTTATAACACATATTATATAATATGTGTTATGATGCAGACCCCCTCCCTTACTCGGGGTCTGCTTGACCTCTTAATCTAGATCATAATCGAGAGTTGAATTAGATTTTTGGGCTCTGTTAATCCCCCATTATCAAATACAGGTCGTTAAATTTCCATGTGCATGTCCAAGAGTGACCCATAGGCACTTTCTATTTAAGCCACTTTTCTCCTTTAAATCAAATTTGGCCTTTATCCCTCTCTGGCCAACCCCTCACGTGACCAAGGGCTGTGACCAACCACTAAGATCAATGCACTATTTCAACACTTATGCCTTCAACAATCTCCACCTTTCTTTCCCCTTAACTCTGTAGAATGAAAAAAACTTGTGAACTATTGAAACAAAAGGAAGCAAGATCAACAATCCTCAACAGGCACTAAGATTGATGACTTAGACTCTCCACAGGGATACGGCTTCGGTGATCTTGTAATTGCGTGCAATACACATAACACTCGCAAAGTTCTGATCACCAAAATATAGATCAGACGACTCTCAAACTTTGACAGATGGATGGTACATATCTCTTATTTTTGGGATTCAGGAGTTTTGGGGATCCGAACAACACAACCCCAATACACGCAGAGTGTTGACCACCGAAATGGTTGATCGGACAACTCTGATCCTCTCACAAATCAATGACTTCTATTCCACCTCCATGCTTCGGGATTTAGCATTTTCTCCACATCCTTTCCAAAGAACAACACCAACAATCCTCTAGAGAGCCAAATTGGTGAATTCTCAGAGGCACATAGATCCAATGGACCACAAACCCCACCCAACTGATGGTTAAGATCTCTTCACTGCTTCGGGCTTCAAAGATTCTCACAAAATACACCTTGATTTCCCTCAGAGTACCAAGCCTCCTAACTTCTGGATCTATTGCCACGTAGCTCTCTCAATCAACGGTAGATATTTACTCTGGCTATCATCTCTTTGGGAGTTCTCAGCTCACCTTAGTCTAATTCCTCTATCATTTTAGACCTCCGGACTCCAGATCTTCTGCCACTGTTAGGGCCCTAACCCGCACATAGGTAGAGAAATATATTTGGATGTAATAGAGGCCAATATTAATAAGGCTTTTCAATAAAATAGAATAAGGAAAATGTAAGAAGACCTAATAGAAGCTTATGCTTCTAGACGGATCTCTAGATGCTTCTCTTGATAGACATATTTAATATAAATAAGGGTTGAGGGTATGAAAACCCTAGCTTGGAGATTATTGTAACAAAGTGCTACTCAACTAGAGGTTTCCCCCTCAAAGAGGCCCATGAACATTGCTTTCTGAATCAAGATGCTATTTTTGTTGTTGTTCTTATATCATTTATATGTTATTGTGGAGATTATGTTGGTTATATTACTGTTATTCTGCCATTTCTAGCATTTTATTTTTGTCCTGCATACCTTTTATATCTGGTACATTACAAGTGGTATCAGAGCACTTTCCTTGGAAAAAATTGTGTGAATTTTTTTTTTAGTGTAGAGACGTATTTCAGCGTCTTTAAGCCACAGAGATCTGTCGTTATGCACATAAACCCTCCGTTGAGGGATTCATACACGCAGGAAATACAAGTGGTTCTTAAGCGCACATCTGTTGGCCACCCTTGTAACCCCTGTTGGTACCCCTTCGAGTGGTAGCACATTAGACAACACCTGTGTACGGATCAAACTAGATGTCCTAAATCCCTCTGTAGATAAAACGATCGGCGACCTGACTACTATAGTGCCACCGAGAAAAACACTCGGGAAGATACTCTCTAGTACCTAGGTAGTCGGGTAGTACGGCTAAGGGTACGATCTATCCTCCTTAGTTAGTGCCCTAAGATATTGGGTTGAGTACTACTATTGGACCCTGCATGTATATCAGAGAGCTATAGCACAGGGAAAACCCTTGTCTATAGAACCCTTGAATACCTAACCCGTGGGGGACAGAGACATAAATAAATTAAAACAGATAAGATCTATTACCGCGCAATTGTGTTTAGGTTGGCAAGTAAATACACATTTCTTTCTGGTTAAGCATTTGGTATTTCATCACTGCAGTATTCTTCAGACCGAAGTATAACTCCACAGGTGTAGAAAAAAAAAATATGGAAATTTTGTCACCATTATTTAAGACCTATTCCATTGGATTCATCTCTTCGCCCTTATCACATTCATCCATATCATTTTTCATAAAAAAAAATTCACCCCTTTTCAGTTCACCCATCCTCATGGCCCATAACCATAGTCAAGACCTAGAATCTTGCTTCAACACCTTGCAATCTGGTTTCCTCAAGACCCAAAAAGAAGTGAAACAAATCAATGCTATTGTTGCCTCCATTGATACATCCATCAATACAACCATAAAAACAACCATGCAATCCTCAATGGAGGAAGTCAAACAAGAACTGACCACCCAGCTTGAATATGTCTTTGCATAACTCTGCACCAAATTGAATATCCCTACAGATGACCCTTTCTCTGACGCACCTCCAAAGAATGAAGGTGAACATTCCTCCCATTCCCATACCTTTCAGCAGCATCACTTTCAATGTGACCTACTCCTTCCACGGGTGGATGTGTCTAAATTTGATGGCTCAGACCCCACTGGTTGGGTAACTAAATAGAACATTATTTCTCTTTATACGGCATTAAAGATGACTAGGCCAAACTCTGGTATGGTGTTCTCCATCTAGATCAACAACGTTGGCAATGGTGGCAATGGAGAAAAACTTCCTGTCAAAGGTATATTGCTTGGACCCAATTTGTGACTGAGTTTTATGAACACTTTGAAACTGACATCAACCATTTGGGTCATTTGAAAAAGTTGAAAAAATCAGGAACAATAGAAGACCTCATAGCTTCCTTTGAGCGCTTGGATTTTAGAACAGAGGGCATGATTGATGCTTTCTTTCAAGAGTGTTTTATCAGTGGCCTCAAGGATGAGAATCAGGACCATGTCCTCATGGCTCAATCTTTGAGTTGGGTGGAGGTAACTAAAAAGGTTAAAGAAGCACAACAGGTTCTATCCTCTCAAAATCGTAAACCCTCCTTTATCCCTCACCCTAAACCCATAAATCCCACTACTCTCTCTACCCCCTTAAAGATCCAAAAATTAACTAGGGATGAAATGGTTGAATGCCAACTCAAATGCCTTTGTTATAATTGTGATGAAAAATATTTCCCAGGCCACAAGTGTAAGGAACAAAATCTTTTTATGGCCATCTCTGAGGATATTTCGGAAGAGGATGTTGACACTCCCCTTGTGTCTGAGTCACTTGAAATCACTAACATAACCCCTCCCTCAGACCCTTCTGATGTGGAACTAATCATTTCCCTCAATGCTCTCAGTGGCTTCTTCACCCCCCAAACCCTCAAGTTAATCAGTTACATCAAGCATTGGAAGGTCATCATTCTGGTTGATAGTGGAAGCACCCATAATTTTATTCATCAGCGCATTGCCAAGGAAACTCATTGCTACATCCATGCCGTCAACAATTTCCAAATCATGATTTCCAATGGTGGTTCCATGAAATGTGGAGGGCACTATGAAAATGTGCATCTCCAAATCGATGACTACCACCTAAAATCCCATATGTTTTCTATTGACATGGGTGGTTGTGACATTGTGTTGGGTGTAGACTAGCTAAAGACTTTGGGTCCCATTCTCATATATTTTAAGGAATTAACAACAAAATTCGACCAGGAAGGCCACCAATATAAATTCCAAGGAATCACTGTTGGTTCACCTGAGGTCATTAGTTCCCATCGCATGGAAAATCTTCTCAAAAAGGGTCATTCTGGTGTCATTGCCCAACTCCATGCCATACAAGCAACAAAGACACCCTCGGTGCCGCAAGACCTCCTTTCTAAAAATCAAATGGTATTTTCCACTCCCCAAGGACTCCCTCCTTCCCGTGGTGTTCATGATCATTCCATTCCCCTTGTACCTGAAATCCTTCCTCCCAATATATGTCCATATCGCCACCCCTTTTTACAAAAAACTGAAATTGAGAAAATGGTCCAGGAACTCCTTACTGTAGGCATTATCTACCCTATTACGAGCCCTTACTCTTCTCTTGTAGTCATGGTCCTGAAGAAAGAAGGTTCTTGGAGAATGTGTCTTGACTTCCATTCCCTCAACAAACTTCCCATTCCTGTCATTGATGACCTCCTGGATGAATTGAGTGGTGCCCAATTCTTTACTAAACTTTATCTTTGCTCAGGCTATCACCAGATACGTATGCAAGAGGCAGACATTCCCAAGACGGCCTTTCAAAATCATGAGGGTCACCATGAGTTTTCAATAATGCCCTTTGTCTTGTGTAATGCCCCCTCCACCTTCCAATGCCTCATGAATCATGTCTTCCATCCTTTTCTCCATCATTTTTTCTTAGTTTTCTTTGATGATATTCCCATCTATAGAAAAACCTGGATAGACCATCTTACTCATGTGGATCGAGTTCTCCATCTACTCTCTTAGCACCAACTTTTCCTGAAATGGTCTAAATGTCCTTTTGGTGCCTCGGAAGTAGGATACTTGGGTCATATGGTTGGCAAGGATGGCATCAGGGTGGATCCAAAAAAGATTGAAGCTATGCACGACTGGCCGCACCTAAAGACTCTGAAAATCTTGCGTGGATTTATGGGCTTAACACGATATTATCACAAGTTTGTTAATAATTATGGAAAGATTGCAGCACCTCTCACTGCTCTCCTCAAAAAGAACTATTTCACTTGGACTATAGCTGTTGCTCAAGCTTTCCAAACCTTGAATATGGCCATGTGCACCACTCCGGTTCTAGCCCTTCCTGATTTCAAAATGACCTTTGTGCTGGAATGTGATGCCTCAGGGAAAGGAATCGGTGTTGTCCTTATGCAAGAGGGTCGACCTTTGGCCTTCACCAACAAGCAACTATTTTAAAGGAATCTAGGAAAACCCATCTATGAAAAGGAAATGTTGGCTATTTTGCATGTCGTTTATGTATGGCAACCTTATCTCTTGGGGCAATGTTTCAAAATTAAGATAGACCATCAAAGACTCAAGTACTTTTTTGAACAACACATTTCCTCCTCGGAGAAACAAAAATGGGTGACTAAACTCTTTGGATATGATTATGAGATCATTTACAAGAAAGGCAAAGACAATGTGGTGGTGGATGCACTTTTCTGAAAATATGAAGAAGAAGGATCCCTTTCTTTTCTTTCCTTCATTGTACCAGATTGGCTCCAAGTTGTTCTCTAGGAATGGCTACAAGATCCCAAAAGTTCACATCTGATCCAACAATTGTAGACCAATGCTCCATCTCCCCCAAAGTACTCTTATCTCTAGGATGGGCTTCGATACAAAGGCCATTTGTATTTAAGTAAACAATCAAATCTTAAATCCATGGTGCTTTCTGAGCTTCATGCTACACCCACAGTGGGGCACTCCGTGTTCACCAAAACCTATGACAAGGTCAAACGTTCTTTTTCCTGGCATGGTATGAAACAGGACATCCATAATTTTGTCATTGAATGTGATGTGTGTCAATGCAACAAGGGAGAAACAATCAAATCTCTAGGCACACTACAACCGCTTCCGATTCCACTTGCTATTTGGAAGGATATCTCTATGGAATTTATTACCGGCTTACCCAAATTGGGAAATAAATCAGTCATAATGGTGGTTGTGGATCGCCTTTCCAAGTATGCTCATTGTTGCACTCTTCAACACCCATTTACTGCATCCACAATGGCTCAAATTTTCATGGACCAGGTCTTCAAGCTTCATGGCATGCCACACTCTATTTTTTTTTATCATGACCCAACTTTCACAAGCAATTTTTGGCAAGAACTGTTCAAGCTACAGGGCACCCAATTACATCTCAGCACAACTTATCATCCCTAGACTAATGGTCAAACAAAAGTTGTCAACAAGTGTTTGGAAACATATTTGAGGTATTTTTCATTTGAAAAGAAAAATCAGTGGGCTCAATGGTTACCCCTAGCTGAATGGTTGTACAACACTTCCTACCATATAGCTACACACATGACTCCTTTTGAAGCGATATATGGAGAAAATCCACCTTCAGTTCTCTCATACTTACCGTGTACCTCGAAGGTCCAGAAGGTTGACCAAACACTTACAGTTCAAGAGGATATTCTTCATACTCTCAAAGAGAACTTGGTCATGGCATAGAATCACATGAAGCAACAAGCATATCAAGGTCACTCTAAACATCAATTTGCATAAGGGGATCAAGTGTTTCTGCAACTGCAACCATACAAGCAAACTTCCCTCAAGGTCGAGCATTGTCAGAAGCTAGTGCCCAAATTTTATGGTCCCTATACAGTTCTCAAGCATGTGGGACAAGTCGCCTATCAGTTAGCTCTACCCATTCATTCGAAGCTACATCTTGTTTTTCATGTTTCATGCTTAAAGAAGGTGATTGGAACTAGGTGCCAAATTCAAACCAACCTTCCCGAGTTAGTTGAATAAGGATCCATTTGGCTACAGCCAAAAGTAGTTTTGGAATAGTGTGAGTGTCGCCTGTGTTAGAGAATCATCAAGGAAGTGCTAGTCCAGTGGAAAGATATAACTCCAACAGATGCCACTTGGGAACCAGCTATCAATCTGCAACAATTTCCACATCTCAAGCCTTGAGGACAAGGCTATTTTTAAGGGGGCAGACATGTTAGGGTCCTAACCCTCACATAGGTAGAGCAATATATTTGGATGTAATAAAGGTCAATATTAATAAGGCCTTTCAATAAAATAGAATAAGGCGAATGTAAGAATACCTAATAGAAGCTTCCACTTCTAGAAGGATCTTCCTCTAGATGCTTCTCTTAATAGACATATTTAGCATAAATAAGGGTCAAGGGTATGAAAACCCTATCTTGGATATTATTGTAACAAAGAACTTCTCAAGTGGAGGTTTCCCCCTCAAAGAGGCCCGTGAACATTGCTTTCTGAATCAAAGTGTTATTTATGTTGTTGTTCTTATATCATTTATGTGTTATTGTGGAGATTATGCTGGTTATATTATTTTTATTCTACCATTTCGAGCATTTTATTTCTGTTCTATATACTTTTTATATCTGGTACATTACAGCCACATAGCTCCTACCGATCAAAGGCCAATATGTGTTCTGACCTTTGGATCTCAAGGAGCTTTTGAATCCAAAAACATTATACCTTCATCCCTCCAGAGTGCCAAGTATTTAGACTAAAGGATCTAGCACCATGTGCCCTCTTAGTCCTACGGTTGGGATTAACTCCCCGATTCAGAGCTCTATGTGTCTATAAGAAATTATCATCCAATTTCATCCACATTGCCCTGTCTCTAGACTTCACAAACTTCTTAAACATGTATCCTGTGCTAACAACCACGATTCACTTCATTTTTAGGAGCTTTAGGAGACTGCCAAACCTTAACCGCAATGCCTCCTTCCTCCTAGATAGTCAGTCTTCTGGACTCGAAGAATCATTGACATGCGTCCTGGAAATGAACGGTCCTGATTCACTTCGACTCCTCATGACTTCGGGAGTCCACCCTACTTTTCATTTGAGCTCAGAAAACCTCTGAAGTCATGAATTCACAAGGAATTCAAGGGTTAAACCCTGCACAATTTCTCTAAATATGACAACTTGTTGTAGCCTGCACCTAGATCCAATGGCTCAGATATTTTCTCCTCATTGACTTTGATGGTTGATTGAATGACTCAAGTTAAATATTGTATTTGATCCAACAATTTTTGTAGCTCCACCCTCCTCTGTTGTTGTGCTTTCCTTTCAATAATGTATTTTTCAATAAACTTCAAAGGCTCGACCTTCAAACCTTTCCCCACAAGACTAGTGACTTGGCATCTACCTGCTCTACCTCTCCTAAGATTTGAACTTGAAAATAAGTTCACCAGTGAAAACTTTGTGCTATTCCTATTGAGCTTGAAATTGCTCAAATTCCTAGAGGTCTCAACCCTCATCTCCTTCAAATGAAGTTTCATTCCTTCCTAGCAACAAAGATGCTCTTTCTTTTGAGCTTTGGAACTGTGAATAATTATCCTCTGGTGCACTCCTTGCACTTCATCGACTCAACCCGTCAACACTAGCTAGGTGTTGGCCCGATGCACACCTTTCACAAGGCTTCTTCAACTTTACTCTCTTCTAGGCGACTGTGCACTCTCTACACCATTTCTTGAACAACTCAAACTATTTATCCTGAACAAATGAGTTCGAAAATGACTCTGCTTATGCACTCTTTGCGTGGATTTTTGTTAATCCCTAAATAGTATCACATTACCCATTAATTGGGGCATATTACATTAGTAATTTTATTTTATTTATATTGGTTTGGGTCCATTAGTTGTAATTGTACCTCCTAGTCTCCTATATATACCAAGGAGACCTTTTCATTTGGAATCATCTTGTATTTGGAAATTTTTGTGGTGTTTAAGGAGGTTTCCCCCTCGAAGAGGCTTATTATCTAAAATTCTTTCTTTTTCAAGGTGTTGAGTACTTATTATGAGGTTATTTTTATGTTATTTTGGGATTTGGTTCTTAACATTTGGTATCAAATCTCAAGGTCTTGGGGTTTCACTTCTACATCCAAGACACCTTGGAATTTTCACTATAATTTTTTTCTATGATGTCTTAGAAGGAACCCCTTAGAGAATGTTTAGTAGATGGATCAAGGTACATGGGATTCAAATTTCATCTCCTGAGGACTTATACTTTCAGATATATATCTAGTGTAATATATTGTTCCGGAATCATCCTAAATTTAGTCATCACAAAAGTTTCACTATAAAATGTTTGTTGTGACATTTTAGACCCTAAAATTTAGAGGATATTCATAAAATTATCTACGTATCTTTGATAAACATTTCAGCTTATGGGTCATCCTACTTTTGTAGATACACCCTATTCAAGATAGGGTATCTAAATAGTCATATTAACTAGTCTCAAACAAGTCTTCCGGGTAAAACAATGATATCTTCTTCAATGAGTATCCAAATTAAGTGAGACTAGTTTCATTGGATAGTGGACAGTCTATGGTATTTCGGGTACAATTTTAAAAATCAAATATCAGATATTGTGATCTTGGAATGCCTTACAAGTACACTCTCTTGGAAGGGAAAAAGCTCAATACGTTTTGAGGAACTTACCATAACTTCCACTCGGCACATCTAATTTTTATTAGACCCGTGGAATTGTAGAGAAGAAATATCAGAGAACTACAAAAATAAATTTTCAAACCTAGAAGGGCCAAAATTTTGGAGATACAACAAAAGAAATATCATCTAGCATAACCACCTCAAAATCAAGGTTTAAAACTAATACTTGGCCAACATGCCACCAAAAAAGGGAACTGTTGATACCATTTTCGCTATAACATTTTTTGTAGAATGCTTCAGATGGTGAAATTGATATGGTATTGATAATACATATAAAGTTACCTATGGTAAAAGTTTCATCTCTTGATTTAATATAATTATGGAGATACACTCTGTGGAAGATAGGGTTTTTCGCCAGTCCTGGAGCTAGTCAATAAACAAGTGTTCAAAGTAAAACAATCATAACTTCTTCACAGAGAATCCAAATGACGTGGGACAAATTGAATTGGAAAGAGGAGGGATTGTAGTTTCTTGTGTGGCTTATTTCTTCTCTCTCTCCTTCATGTCTAGAATGTATATGTTGTTCGGTCTTCTTGTTGCAGTTGCAACCAATCTTCCTGAGTTATTTTCTCTGATTTTAAATTTTCGGGAGTCAAACGTAAGAGTGTATCCTTGATCACAGATTTTACTAACACTGAGTAGATTATGCTTCAAGTATTCAACAAATAGGACATTCTTTTATTTTTCATTTTTTCTTCCAAGTTCTACTACACCTTCTCCAAGTATTTTAGCAAATGATTCATCTCCAAATGCAACATTTCCACCCTTTCTCTTCAAGATGATGAATTTGTCTTGATCCCCGGTCATGTGTGAAGAACATCCACTTTCTATGTACCATTCATATTCTTCTTTACATTCTTCAGTGTTTAATTCTATTCGACAATCTTCATTGTTTGGAATCTCTTTCCTTCTCCATATTGTGGTTGTCATAGAGACATCTTCATTCATATATCTGCAATCTAGTGCTTTGTGTCCAATATAATTACATTTGTAGCATACAATATTTTTTTCCATCAATACGGAAAATGAATTATAACATATGTTGAAAAATCCACGATTATTTCCATATCTTCTATTTACACCATTCATGTTTCTTTTATATTTGTTCCTTTCATTGATTTTGCAATTAATTGCATTATGTCTAAAATTTTTGCAAGTATAACAATGACCAAGAAAGAAATTTTGATACCTTGGAGTAAGTGGCCTTATTTGTGATGTAGTCCATGTGGGTTCATGATATACGCTTCTGTAGTTTCCTTCATATTGATTGAAGCTTCTTTAATTCCTAAGGTAGGAGGTCTTCTTGGATGTTCATCTCTTTTGTAATCATTCCTTCTTTTTGGTATCCCGTTCCACTTCTCATCAATTGTCTGTGTAGCTCTTTCTTCAACCTTCTTGTTGGTATTTGCATCTTCTTTGTATGAATTTTTCACCCATCCATCCAAGATGTGTTAAGTCTTTTGGCTCTTGAGAGTTTCTTAAGCTTTTCCTCAATGAGACAACTTCTTGTTCAAGTTTCTCACAATCTTCTTCTTTATTCATCATTTGGACATTCCTTACTTCTCCTATTCTTCTTTCTTATTCAAGTAGAGTTTTCAAGGAAATATTTTCTTCTCTTATTTTCTCAAAGTATTCTAATTGTTTATTCAATCTTACAACTATCTTTTCACAACTACCCAATTCACTTCTTAGTTTTTTATGTGTATCTTTGAGCTTGCTATTTTCAATCTCAACATGCTTCAATTTTTTAAGATTCTCATCTTCTTGTTGAATAATTTATGCTTCATGGTTTTATTCTTATTCATTGGAATTTTCTTCTTTAGTGTCATCTCTTTCAATCCTTGGATGAGGACATTCAAATTCAACATGTCTACTCCTTCACAATTAAAGCAAAAGAACTGAACTCTATTTTCTTCTTTGAAATATGAGATGTTGTAATATGATTCAACTTCTTCTTCTTCTTCTTCTTCTTCTTCTTCTGCTTCTTCCCTTGCATAAAGGTATTGTAGCTTGTCCCAAATCTCTTTTGATGATGCACATGATCCCACCTTGGATTTTACTGAATCTGTCAATCCATCAAGGATGGTATCTATTGCGAATTTATTGTTCCTTTTTGCTTTCTTCTAAGTTGCAGTCTTTGGTTTCTTCAAAGCATTGTATCCTAAAGCAACTGAGAACCAAAAATCTTCCCCAAGAGATTTCAATTAAGTTTCCATTCTATTACTCCAGTATTCAAAATTACTTCTATCAAATGGTGGAATCCCATTTGAAATTTTGTCTTCCATTTCTTCTTAAGATCTTCTTTCCATTGGTTAAATTGTACTGAAGGTAACCTGCTCTGATACCAATTGTTGATACTTAGAGAACATTACCAAAATACTTCATCCTCCCTTGAAATTCAACCTTCTTTTTCTTACGATTTCCTCTGAAATTCGACTTGTATATCAAATGAATGTATAATGATGTTTATTTATACCATTTATGTCACTTCCTTTTAACATTATGGTCGACCTGACACTTTATTATTTTGTAATTCTTTTCTTTAATTATCTTTAGGGCCTACATGTACTTCCTTCTTCAACTCACTTTGTCATCTTCAAAAATTAATTTCTCCTCATCCATGAGGAACCACGTGATGTGCCACATACCACTATAAACAATATGATGCATATTATCCATGCATGGGTGTTATATCTTCATGTGCATTTTCCTTCATGTCTAAATACCTTCAACAATCTTGCGGTCCAAAATGCATGACTAGGGCAGACATCAATGACAACAACCAATCTTCCAACAAGAACTTCTATACCAATTAAGCATCTCCACAGTCCTACTTGGACTCTTGATGAAGGTGAGGAAATGTGCGCGAACATAAATGATTTACAAAAGAACACAGTAACAAGACATGAACTACAAGAGATGATGGATTCAACTGAAGACCTAACTAAAGCATACACAAACAAAACTTATCAAGAAAAGGAAGAGAGATACAATATGAAGAATGAGAATCAATTTATATTATGATGTAATCAATGAGTGAGTGATCTTCACTCATATAGGAAATGACATCCTATAATCAACAATGCATTCATAATAGTGATCGTCTAGTATTAGAAAGTATATAATAGAACTAGTCAGTTAACTCCCACTAAACTAGTGTTACTCCCATTGAACTTGTGTGTTGAAAATAGAAATTTCTCCAACACCCCCCTTGAACATCACTATGGAGTAAAAAATGAGTCCCAACTACTAGGCCATATTAGGTACTCATGTACAATGGAACTAATGAACACTGAATAAAAGTGAGGAAAGAGGGAAAACCACATGGGAACAAAACCTCCCCTCAAAAGATAATGTATCAAAAGAAGAAAATGACAGTTCCTAGGAAACTGTGTTCCTCACAACAAGATGATCCCGCAAAGTCTGAAACTTCTTCTCACTAAAATTCTTCATGAATATGTATAAATATTTATGGATCTAAAGAAGTCCTTTGGCAACCTGTCTAGCCTTGTACCTCTTGATCCTGTGGACCCATATGCACCTGAAAATATTCCTTTCTGGTAGAATTGGAACTAGATGCAAAGTTTGATTCTTTAGGAGTGAGTCATACTCCTATTGCATGGTTTCTTGCCATAATGGATTTCGCATATTCCTCACTGTAGAGTTGTGGATTAGAATATTGAACCATATAACAATGCATAGGCATCGCAGGTTCTGAAGATGAAAGTACATAAGAAGGCTCATCATTCTAAGATTGATTCCTCCTCGAATCTAGTGGATTCCATACAAGGATACGTGTTGCCTAAAGTGTCAATTGTGCCTTCTTGGGCATTTTTTGAATCTTCAACGTTGGCTTATTATCTAGTTGTACTACTTGCTTATTTCCATGTACATAATCTGAGTGTATGGAATCATCTCTGCTGTTTGAAATTGATGGAATCACAAGATTATATGCATGTTGTACTGGAGGTGCATGCAAATTACACTCCTTATGTGTAAGTAGTAAAGAGGAGTCATCATTAGAAAAATTAGTGAATTTATACAACCTTGACTTGTGATCCACCTCACCAATTGCAATGATGGAATTGTCATGTATGTCAATTATGGAAAATGAATCAGATGTAAATTCAACCTTTTTACCTTTCTGAGTGATCTGATAAACTGAGAAAAGATTCATATAAATATTTGGAACATGTAAAACATTCTCAAAATTTCCATTGTGGAGTTCCACTCTCCCTTCTCCTACTACTGCTACTGGAGTATCATCCCCCATGAGAATAGGGGGTCTTGAGCATGGAATCAAAGAAGAGAAAAATTCCTCTTTAGCTTCCATATGATGGGATGCACCAGAATCTATAATCCATGAATCAGATGAGGAATTAATTGCAACCTAAGCATGATGATTACCTTTCGTAGGAGGATGATCTTCTTCCTTCTACTTCTTGACTCCCTATGGAATGAAGTTTCCAATGTTTTTTTGCTGAAGTGCATGTTCCATAAGATCGATCTGTTTCTTCATGCATTTGGATTCTTCATGATTCAATTTATTGCAATATGTGCACTTATTTCCCTTCTTCTTCTTCCCTTTCAAATTTGAAGAATATTTGGAACTTGAAGAATCCTTGAAGGGTTTGGAATATCCCTCCTTCTTTGTATCTGGATTTAATATCTCCTTTTGTTTCTCTTTGGATGATAATTTTCCATCATGCATGTTCAGTGAATGTGCTTTGAGATCCTTGATGAGGCCCATTTGTATGAGTTTTGTCTTCTCTTGTGTAAGAGACTCAATGAACTGAGCTAGCATAGGCATTTTCCAATTTGTTCCAAAAAGACATCTGCAAGAATGGAAATTGGAGACATATACAATGTATTTTGATCCTATCTTGGCCAATATTGTTAGAATAAATTGTTTCTATTGTGTAGACTTATCAATACCACATGCACCCAATCTCAATATCAAAATATTTAAATTTAGTAAAGAAATCTTGTATATTATCAAAACTTTTAGGCTTTAAGGTATTCAACTCTACCTCAAGCATATGACCTCACATCTCATCCTGCTTTCCAAAGAGTCCTTCCAAGGTGGTCCATATATCGTTTGGAGTCTTGCATGTGACAACATGAAACCATAAATCGATGGATATTAACTCAATAAGTAGTCATGTGGCCTCATCCTTACGGTTTGCCCGTCTGGTCTTCTCAAGCACTGATGTTGGTTTCTTTTTTTCTATCGCCATAATCAAATTATAGAGTCCTTTTATTTTGAGTTGGAATGTGGCCTTCAGATTCCATTCAAAATAGTTGTATGGTTTGATGATTATCACTCGACTTGATTGAATAAGTTGCATCACCTCCATCCCTACTATCGATTTTAAAAAGATCCTGAAAACCCAGATCGTGGATTCTGAGATATGACTAACGGTGCTATGGAAACTATATATATGATAAAATAGATATATCTCCTAAAATTGATGTGGATTTTGGATATTTTTGGTGAGCATGAGAATCCCTATGTTATACGTCTCTGTTCCAAATTTCAGCCCGATCCAAATCATCGATTTTGTGATATGGTTATTTTACTACATAAAACCAATTTTTGAGGGTTGTTGAATCATCACACCCTAGAGAAGGATAAAGTGAAAAAATGTTGAATAGTCACACCGTAGTGAAGGACACAGTACGATGATTGTGAAAAATTGAATCATCACACCCCGGATCAAGAACACAGTGTGACGTCTTTGCACCTTGGCTGTGTATAGGTTGAAAATATGCTTGGAAACTATGTTGTGATCATCACACCCTTCGATAGGGATAGGCTGCAACAGTTCCAATAATCACACCTTTCTATAGGGATAGGTCGTGATGATGGTGGAAACTAGGTTTACTGAAATCCTCTTTCACTCTTCTCTGGCTTCTTTGGGGTGCTTCAAGCAATTCGTCTTTGATACCATGTTAGTGTTTCATGGAAACCTATACAAGAGACTTAGATAAAGTATACATAAACAAAGGTTATGAATAAAAGGAAGAGAGATATAATATGAATAATGATAATCAATGTATATTATGATCTAATCAATGAGTGAGTGTCTGAGTGATCTTCACTCATATAGGCAATGACATCCTATAATTAGGAATGCATGCATAATAGTGATGGTATAAGATTAGAAAGTATAAAATATGACTAGTCAGTTAACTCCCACTGAACTAGTGTGCCAAAAATATAAATTTCTCCAACACATGCTACCAAAAAAAGGAACTTCTACACCAATTAAGTCTTCCGACGGTCCTACTTCGACTCTTGATGAAGGTGAAGAAATGCACATGGACATAAATGACTTACAAAAGGACATAGTAACAAAAGATGAACTACAAGAGATGATGGATTCAACTGAAGCTAAGTTGGAGGAAATAAATACTAATATGGATGGTTTAAAAAGGGAGATCATGGAAGGATTGAAAAAATTCCTATTAAAGAGGACACTTGAAAGTGAAAATGTATCCCATGAAATTCATAATGAGGACACAAGGAAGATGAATCAAGAATGGAGAAACTCCAACCTTGGTTTGAAGACCAACCACTTTCCTAAGATCGATATGAGGAATTTTGATGGAAAGGATCTAATCACATGGATACTTCAGATGGAGAAATTCTTTGATCTACATGATGTGCCACATACACAAAAGATACAAATTTCTTCTTCATATTTAGAACCCAATCAATTTGTGTGGTACCAATGGCTTTGTTCTCGCAAATCACTCGTCACTTGGAAAATTATCATGGAATAAATGATAGCACACTATGAGGATACAAGGACCAATACCTTCTTTAGCCAATTGATAAATCTCAAGAAAAAGGGTTCAGTTGTAGAGCACATTGAGAACTTCCCAAAGATTGAATATAAAGGTAACAAATATTCCATATGAGAACCTTATTGATGTATTCATAGGAACTTTAAAGGATAACATTCAACATGAGGTTTTCCTTTGGGAACCCAAATCATTGGAGAATGCATTCAAGGTGGAAATAAATGTTGAAAGTAAAAGTATGGCTATGGATACTATAAGGACCACTCATAAAATCTATCAAGATAATAATGTTCCTTCTTCTAAAACACCTCAACCTACAAGGTTGACAACTCAACAATTGGAGGAAAGAAAAGCTAAAGGTTTATGAATTAATCATGATAGAAAGTATAGTAAGGAACATAAGTGTGGTGAGAATAAATTATTCTACATATATTGTGAAGAGGAAGAAGAACAAGAACCATCTCAATATGAAAACATAGAAGCGATTTCTTCTGAAGAGTTGACTCCCACGATATCGTGTAATGCATTGGCTAGAATTAGCACTCCTCAAACCCTCAAGATCGAAGGACATATCATAAATAAAAAGGTAATAGTCCTAATTGATTATGGTAATATTCATAATTTCATTCACTATGAATTATCCAAATCTCTCAATTTCTTTGTATATCCGACACCAGAGTTTTAAGTAATGATTGCATATGGAGGAACCATCAATTGCTTAGGAAAATGCAATAAGATAAGTCTTACTATGGGGGAATATGTATGAATAGTAAAATTATTTCTATCCCCATGGGTGGTTTTGACGTCGTACTAGGAATCTAATGGTTACAATCATTAGGAACAATGGATTTTAATTTTCAAGAACTTTTCATGAAATTTTTATTGGAAGGAAAAGAAATTAAGTTAATGGGTATCAAAGGGAAACCTAGTAAGGTGATAATCTCTAATGGAATGAAAAAATTATTGAAAAAGAGGCATCATGGTGTAATCGCACAACTATGATCACTAGATTTTAAAACATCTAAGCCATATATTCCCCTAGATCACCAAGGGATCACTGATAAGCATTCCAAAGTATTTGAAGAAATTCCCAAAGGTCTTCCACCAACTCAAAACCATGATCATGATATTCACCTAATTTATGGGAGTGTTCCTCCTGACATTAGGCCTTACAGACACCCTTATGTCCATAAGAGTGAAATTGAGCATATGGTTGAAGAAATGTTAGAAGCTATCATTATTAGACCTAGCCAAATTTATTACTATGGACCGGTGGTAATGGTACTCAAGAAACATGGCTCATGGCATATGTGTCGAGATTATAGAGAGCTCAACAAGATCACTATTAAAGATAAGTTTCACATTATCATCATTGATGAATTGTTAGATGAACTACATGGTTCAATCTATTTCACAAAGTTGGATCTTCGTTCAAGGTATCATCATATTAGAATGAAGGAAGAAGATATCCCGAAAACAACATTTCGAACTCATGAAGGCCATTATGAGTTTTTGGTCATGCCTTTTGGCCTTAAAAATGTACCTTCCACATTCCAAGGGTTGATGAATTCCATTTTCAAGCCCTTGATTCAAACATTTGTGTTAGTATTTTTTGATGATATACCAATCTATAGCAAGTTTTGGAAGGATCATGTCCGACATGTTGACAAGGTGCTAAAACTACTAAAGGAGCAACAACTATATGCCAAACCATCCAAATGTTTATTTAGGGTGAAGGAGGTAGAGTATTTGGGTCATATTGTATCTCATGAAGGTGTCAAGGTAGACCCTAACAATACTAAGGCCATGATGGACTGGTGGATTCCCAAAACATTGAATAATCTTAGAGGATTTTTGGGTTTTGCAGGTTACTACCGTAAGTTTGTTCATAACTATGGAAGAATAACAACACCTTTAACAGAATTAACTAATAAGGATGAATTTTCATGGACTCAAGAGGCAACTCAAGATTTTGAACAACTTAAAGAGGTGATGTACAAATATCTTGTCTTGACCACACCAAACTTCACAAAAACCTTTATTGTGGAATGTGATTCCTCGAGAAATGGCATTAGTGTTGTTATACTGCAAGAAGAAAGGCTCCTTGCTTTTGAAAGTCCACCACTCAAGGGAAAGGACTTACACAAGCCCATTTATGAGAAGGAAATGATGGCAATACTACATGCATTGAATAATTGATTCCCTTACCTAATAGGTAGGCACTTCAAGGTAAAAACATATCATGATAGTATTAAATACTTCTTGGAACAAAGACTAACTTCAAAAGAACAACAAAAATGGGTGACCAAGGTATTGGGTTATGATTTTGAAATCATCTATAAAGAAGGGAAGAAAAATGTTCTCGAAGATTCACTCTCAATAAAGGATGAATATGTTGAGGCCTTTCTCTGTGCTATCTTGATCATCCAACCTGATTGGATAATATAAGTGAGGGATGAATGAAAGAATGACAAAATGTGTGGAATCTCATTCAAAGGTTGCAACATGATTCTAGTGCATGAGATACATTTACATGGAAAAATGATTCACTATGGTACAAAGATCACTTATATTTATGTAAGAACTCCCAACTCAAACAAAAGTTACTATTGGAATTGCACACCTCTATGGTAGGAGGCCATTCATGATTTTTGAAAACCTACCATAGGTTCAAGAAGTAATTTTTTTTGGATGGGATTAAAACTGATGTTCAAAGGTTTGTGGAAGAATGTTTAGTTTTCCAACAAAATATGGTGGAAACAATTAAGACCCCAGGTCTTTTACAACCATTAGCCATCCCAAGTTAGCATTAGGGGGTAGTTTCCATGGATTTCATCACAAGTTTACTGAATTATGAAGAAAAGAGTGTCATTAAGGTTTTTGTTGATATACTGACCAAGTCCACACACTTTTGTGCACTCTCTCATCCCTTCAAAGCCAATACAGCTGCCACCACATTCATGGAGATAGCTCAAAACCTACATGGCAGCCCAAAGATTATTGTAAGTGACAGAGATCCCATATTCACTTGACATTTTTTGACAGAATTATTCTCTTGTTTGGGTACTCAATTGCCTCATAGATCATCCTATAATCCTCAATCTGATGGACAAACCCAGATAGTGAACAAATGTCTGGAAGGATACCTTCATTTCTTTGTATTTGATAAACAAGCACAATGGTTCAAATGGTTACCCTTGGCAGAATGGTGGTATAACACTTCATTTCATACCGCAACAAAAATTTCACCATTTATGAAACTCTATGGATACCACCCTCCTTCCATCACTTCTTCTCTAAAAGAAAAATATAAGGTTCAAGTAGTGGAAGATGACATCAAGCATCAAAAATAAGTTCTCCAAATATTAAAGGACAACTTGACCACGACATATAATCACATGAAACAACAAGAAAATCAACATCGTAAATAAATAGATTTTGAAGTAGGGGATTGGGTGTTTTTAAGACTACAACCATATAAATAGATGTCCCTCAAGAAATCCAAGAAGGATAATAAATTATCACCAAATTACTATGTCCCTTATAAGGTGTTGCAAATTATTTGTACTATGTCATACAAATTGGAGTTTCTTGCAGCTTCTCGAGTACACCCAGTTTTCCATGTTTCATGCTTAATCAAGGTTATAGGTGAAAATATCCCAGTTCAAACTATATTTCCAGAACTTGACGAGGAAGGAAAAATCAAATTGGAGCCTGAAGCTATCACTAACACAAGAATTCACCAGCTGAGGAATAGATCCATTTCAGAGTATCTCATTAAGTGGAGGAAACTACCTCCTGGATATTCCACTTGGTAAGATGAGTCTTTTATACATAAGCATCCAAAATTACTCAAGTGTTTCATGTTAAGGGGAGGGGCATGTTAAGCCCTAAATAGTGTCACAATACCCCTTAATTAGGGAATATTACATTAGTAATGTTATTTTATTTATGTCATCTTCGGTCCATTAGTAGTAATTGTACCTCCTAGTATCCTATATATACCAAGGAGACCTTTTCATTTGGAATCATATTGTATTTGGAAATGTATGTGGTGTTTAAGAAGGTTTCCCCCTTGAAGAGGCTTATTATCTGAAATTATATCTTTTTCAAGGAGTTGATTACTTATTCTGAGGTTCTTTTTATGATATTTTCATATTTGGTTCTTAACACTTTGTGCACTTATTGCACCTACTTAACAAAGCTTCACTCCTATCTTCTGGATAATCGAGTCTGAAAATACTTGGCCCTCGCACTCCTTGTGGACACTATGCACACTATCATTATCTCTCCTAAGATTTGTTCTAGTTATAACTCTTAAAGGGTCTCAACCCTTTTATACTTAAAAGGAACCCTTATGCCCTCCTGACACCTACTCAATGCACTCCTTGCAGAGCTAACAGACTGTTGAACAACTTTGAATTGTGCACCCCTTGTACTCTCTGTGAATAATTGCACTACTCCCCCTGAGATTTTTGTTCTGGTGTTCCCTCTTGGAAACCTTTTCCCATAACTCAGAATAGAGTTCTCACACACTTCTTGTGCCTGCTCAATGCACTCCTTGAAGAGCCCTCAGAGTATTCAGCAACTCTGTTATGTATTCTTCAGATTGTTCAGTAACTCTGATAGGCCTTCTGTGGCACTATTTCTCATTTCCAAGTTTGAAATTGTTCTAGTGTGACCACCTGTGACACTCTTCTCTAAACTCAAGACATATTTCAAAATGAACTCCTTGTGTTGGCTTCACATAGTTTTAAGATACTCTAGTGTGCACTCCTTGCACAAGCCTAAGATCCCAGAACACTCAAAAATCCACAAAGATAGAGAAGTATATATAAACCAACAAATTTAACATACTTTCACATCTACAACATACATAAATAACACATAAAATATTCACCACATAAAAACACAGAAACCTCATATGCAGAAAAAATTGCTTTTGTGTTAATTTTGAATGCTCTGTACAATATTTACAACGTTGGGATGAAACTGAGTCTCAACTCTTTCTCTTCTCTCTCTCTCTCTCTCTCTCTCTCTCTCTCTCTCTCATAAACAAATCCTCATTCTTTTTTCTTCTTTTTTTTTTGATACAAGAGATTATTTTACAAAAGAGGGGCTCCTCAAAAATTCCCTCCATCCACCTACTTTCATTAAATGGAAGTTAACATCTATCTAATCTAAATCAGATCTAGATATACCTATTTTCGGCCATTAAAGGCAACTTACACTCATTCTCACATTTACAATAACTCTTCCTATAAAAAGACAGTGACTCGGATTTCCTTGAGCCTTCAAACTTTAATTACATTTAATTGCATTAAAATTTTTAATTTGAGTTCAAAATGAGAGGGTTGGCCCCTCTCTTCCCTTGGAACTCATTCCTCCTTATGTGTGGATGCACTATATTGTTGTATCTTGATGAGGTAGAGTGATGCTCTTGCATCATACTCACATGTTGATAAAAATCATGAGCTCTTGCTCATGGCTCCCCTAATGTTGAGGTTGAGATCCTCAAGTGTCCCATATATGAATTAGGAGCTATCCATCTGTGCCTCTTCCTTGTTGTTTCCCTAATTCTACAGGCTCTCCTATGATCAAGTTCTCCTTGTTGTTGGCTTCCTCCAGTTTTGATCTCATCAAAAGCCTCCTAATATCTTCAATATTCTTGTCCAGCTAGTCTATTGGTTGGATCCTCCTTTGCAGTCTGCTCTGCTCCATCTCCTCTTCATCATCCAATTCCAACTTAATTTGTTGGATTCACTGGATTTTCTCCATTACCCTTTCTTCCAAGGCTTCCACTCCTTCACACCAATCAAATGGTATATCAATCTAATCTCCCATATTGTTTTCATCTCCTATGGCACTATCTTGCCACTTTGTTGTAGGTTCAAATTCTGCAGCCATGTTACTGAGATTCTTCTCAACGATCTCCCCTTATAATTTTGTTTCTGTTAGTTTCTCTCCTTGTGATGGTACAAGTCCATCTTCATCCAGCTACTCCTCAGGATATAATTCTCCAGTCTGCACAATTGTATCCCTCTGGTAGTATTCCTTTGTTTTTCGATTGTCCAACCAATCCTCCAACATCCTTTTCTCTTGCTCCCACTGAGTGAGAATTGCATATTAATGCTCCTCTTCTTCTTCCATATCCTAGGAATATTTCAGTGCCTGCTCCTGCTCCTCCTTCATGGTAGTATTGGATGGTTGTCTCTCCCTTGTTGCACCTTAAACATGTGCACTGGCCTCTATAAGGCTACTCGGAAGAAATATGTTGATTCCTCTAATGATCATAATGTGCCTATGATCCTCCTCCTCTGTCATCACTTATTTCTATTCTAAACTCACCTCTAAGTTCCTAATACTTTTAGACAGTCTCAGCTCACCCTTTCCCACCTGGAAATCAAAATTTTTTTACCTTCCCTCCTAGCAGTCTACGAGATATTACACCGATATCTTTTCATTTCCCGCCTGTAAATCTAAAATTTCACCTCTGCCCTCCCATCATTCTATGATATCTATGACTAATCTCATCTCATTTCCCTCCTGGCAATCTGTATTACCACCTCTTCCCATCTGGTAGTTCATGATATCTTTAGTTGATCTCTCTTCCTCCTACTCACTGAGGTTCCTTCCAACCTTTAGTTCACAAATGTGAACCATATCCTCCTATGTGGCACTGATGTTTTCATCATGCCTCAACCACCTCCTCAACATTTTCTATTGCCTCATGGAAACCAACTACTAGATAGGCCACATTGCTTTCTTTTTCAAGATCCACTCATACCTCCAACTTCCTCTCACTTTGTGTTGCATCTTCAACATAAGCCTACTGAGCTCCTTTATATTCTCCTTGAGCTCTTTATCCTTCTCTGTGATGTTCACCTACTGGTGGGATTTTCTCTGACCTTGTTTTTGGTCTTCAGTAGCCATATTCCTCCTTTTGATTCAGCTTAATTCTAGATCTAATACCAACTGATGTAGACCCCCTCCCTCACCTAGGGTCCACTCGAACTCCTAGTCTAGGATCATTTGTAACTTGGATTTGAATCATCTCTTCAGGCCGTTCTCAACCCCCATTATCAAACAAAGGTCCTTAACTTTCTATGTGCAGGTCCAAGAGTGAACCCACAGATGCTTTCTGTATAAGCCCCTTTTCTCTTTTAAATGAAAATTTTCCTTTAGCCCCTTTTCTCCATCCAACTCCTCACATTACTGAGGGTTGTGACCAAGTGTTAAGAAAAATGGGTTATTTCGATACTTCGGACTTTGGAAATCTCTGCCTTTCTTTCCCCTTAACTCTGTTGAATGCACAAAGCTTACGAAATGCTAACACAAAAGAAAACTAGATCAACGGTTCTCAACAGGCACCGAGATCGACGAATAATACTCTCCATGGGGATATGAATTTGATGATTTTCTAACCATGTCCAATACACATAGTACTCACAAAGTTTTGATCGTCAAAAGATAGATCAGATGGCTCTAACACTTCGATGGATCAATGATCCATTTCTCTTCTTTTCACGCTTCTGGAGTTTTGGGCATACACACAACACAAACCCAATACATGCAGAGTGTCAAATTCCCAAATGGTTGAACAAACAACCCTAGTGTTGATTAAAAGGGTTGGTTTTCATTGATGTCAACCCTTGAAGCAAGTCTAGTAGCAAATTTTGGTAGCACAAAGGTTTAAGTAATGGACCCAAGTTTGTTTGATGGATAATGGTATGAGTTTTGATATATTTGCAGGTAATATTATTCAATATGGATAGTACATTTCATGCCATTTCCGATGGTATGTGTAACATCACATAACTCCTCATGGTTAGAGAGTTATGGCCATGTGAAGTTGGAGAACCCTCATGAGTCATCTAGAAGCTCCAAAAGGTCAAAGTAGTCAAAGTGTTTGCAAAGAAGAAGTTATTTAAATAATAAAGTGAAGTGATGAGTGTACTATAAGTCAAAGAGGATACAAACAAAATTATTTAATTAATAAAGTTAATGTAGAACTTACTAATTATGGAAAGTGATTAAGTTAAGTGGACAAGTAAAAACAAAAGGGTTAAGAATAAAATAAGGAAAGTGGGTTAAGATTGTTAGAAGGTAACCCCTTGAGTAAGCTACATAATAGTATAAATAAGAGGCAAGGGTATCTCATTTAAATCACACTTGAATATCATTGAATATCTATTTTTGCGAAAGGTTACTTGGGCAGGTATTATTGATAGTGAAAAGTGCCGCAGAAAAAGTGTGGCAGAAAAAGCGCGATAGGAAAAGTGCAGCAGAAAAAGTGTGGTTGGAGAAATGCAACAGAAAAAGTGTAGCAGAAAAATTGCAGTAGAAAAAGTGTGGCAGGAAAAGTGCAGTAGAAAAATTGTAGCAAAAAAAGTGCGGCAGGAAAAGTGCGGCGAGAAAAATGCAGTAGAAAAGTATGGAAGGAAAAGTGTGGAAGAAAAAGTGCAGCAGGAAAAGTGCAGCAGAAAAAGTGCGGCAGAAAAATGACATTTGGAAAACTGCGGCAAGAAAATTGTGGCAGAAAAACTACGACAAAAAAAGTGCGGCAGAAAAATCGCGGTAATGGATTCGCGGCAATACAATGCTACATGAATAAAAAAAAAGGTATGGTTCTCATATGTGTAGTGTTTCATTTATGAATCAAGTTGAAATTTTTCCTTTTAAATATGTTGGATTCCCTCTTGGGAGTTTATGGCTTGCTGTAGAGTTGATCTGAGGAAGATCTATTGAAGTTTAGTATTGGTTCATGTTTGAGGGAGTTTTGTTGAGGTATGTTGTTGAAGTTATTGGTACAGAAAGAAGTTATGTAATAGTGAGGTTCCAACACATGGTTTGAGGTACATACTTGTGGTATAGTGTTTTAGGTATATGTGATCAGCTTAGAATGGTTGATGAGTATGCAGTGACATGTTTCTCAGTGACATATTCAGTTTCTACATTTAAGGTATATTTGATCATATCACATTGGTTTATGAGTATATAGTGAAAGGTTTCTTAGTTACATATTCAGTTTCTACATTTGGCACTTATATTTCAGGGTAGTTGGATGGGGCAGGGATAGGTGATTGTAGCCATCTTCCGATTGTAGCCTCCTTCTGGTTGTAGCTAGAGAATTGGGGAGTTGGAGCTTCCCTCAGGTTGTAGCCTGAGAAACTAGGGGGTTGGAGCCTCCTTCCAGTGGCAGCTGGAAAACAAAAGAAGTTTGTGGTACCAATTAATGTAACTCTTAAAGACATATAAGAAAAAACATTATGGTGTAGTGTGTATGTGTATGATTGCTCATTTGTTCATTGTTTATTTACTCTGCAACTGTTGGATGATAATGCTACATTTATACAACACTTGAATTTTTTGATTGAAAATGATATAATTTCTCTATTATTGATTCACCCCCCCTCTCAGTAATCCAACAATTAGTATCAGAAATTAGTTTCTTCAGAAATTAGTTTAACCACTAAAAGGTAGATCAGGGAGAGCAACAACATGTATAAAAATGGAATACCACAGTTTGATGGACAAAAGTATGCATTTTGGAGAAAAAGAATGAAAACACATAAACATGCACATGGATTTGAAATTTGACAATATGTTGTAGATGGATACAAAGAACCAACAATTTCGTCGACCAATGAAAGAGCAATAAAACTCAAGAAAAATAATTCCAAAGACAAAAATGCACTTTTTAATGGTCTTTGTGAATCAGTATACACCAAAGTTATACATTGTAAATCCGCTAAAGAGATTTGGGACAAGATTCAAAATATTTATGAAGGAGATTCAAAAGTCAAAGAAGTAAAGCTTCAAACTTACAGAGGTCAGTTCGAAAAACTAAAGATGAAGGAAGATGAGAATATTGCATCTTACTTATTATGCATCGATAAAACAGTAAGTGCAATCATAGGATTAGGAGAAGAAATTAAAGAATCTATAATTGTTCAAAAGGTACTAATATCTCTTCCTATGATATTTGATCCTAAGATATCATCACTAGAAGAAAGAGCAGATCTAGACTCAATAAGGATGGATGAACTACATGGAATATTCATAGCATATGAAATGAGAACTAAACATGAAAATCTAGATATAAAATAAGAATCTTTCAAAGAATCCAAAAGGTCAAAGGAAAAGGGAAAGCAAAAGGAAAAAGAACGTAGAAGTAGCAGTGACATCTCGGAAGATGGTGAAGAAATGGCCAACTTTGTCAAAAGATTGAACAAAGGAACCAAAGACAGATATAAAGGTAAATTTCCATTGATTTGTTTTAATTGTGATGGTATTAATCATTTTGCTAACAAATTTCTTCATAATAAAAATAAGAGGAATGATGAAGATTACCCAAATAGAAAACAAACATATAAAGGAAAAATAACTACAAAGAAAGATTTCAAGAAAATATTATGCACCAAAGAAGACATCTCCTCATCAAATGAAGATGAAGACAATGACAGTGAGACATAAATAGTTCTATTCATGGTAGTAGAAGACTCTAATAAAGACGACACTGAAGAATAATATGAAGAGGTAGAAGTTGACTACCGAGAAGAATTCTTGTGCGCCATAGAAGTTATAAGAAGAGAGAAGAAGAAAAACAAGAAGCTACAAGAGGAACTAGACAAGGAAGAAGACACTCAAGAAATAGAACAAATGATCACAAATTTGAAGGTTCAAATAGAAGAAGATAAAATAATTGAAGAAGTACTCAAAGAATATCTAGAAGAAAGAGAGAGGATCATTGGAAATTTGGAAGAAGAGATTGTCACATTAAGAAAGGATCTTCAAGAGAAAAATATGCAGAACAATTCAAAAGTTTTGGATAAAATTACCAACAATCAAAAGCGTCATCATGACAAGTCTATACTTGGATACAATCAGATAGAAAAGGGATCAAACTCCAAAACAATAGAACAAGAAAAATATCCAAAAAGCTATGCAGAAACAATCAAAGGGGATATGAAAACCTACAAACAATTTTACAGGGACACTCCTCCACCAAGAAGATTCATACTTTAGAATCAATGACCAATACA
>JZKD02S1673092.1:1862865-1875789 GCA_000966675.3 Picea glauca
TTTCACCATCTGAATCATTCTAGAAAAAAATTTATAGAAAAAATGGTAAGATGACCTGAAAATAACATACCTTAGAACACATCACCAAAAGACTTCATCCTCCCTTGAAATCTAGACTTATTTACTTCTTATTTCCATTGAAATTTGACTTGTATCAAAATGAATGTATAATAATGTTTATTTATACCATTTATATCACTTCATTTTAACATTAGGGCTGACCTAACACTTTCTTATTTTGTAATTCTTTTTTTTAATTATCTTCAGGGCCTACATGTACTTCCTTCTTCAATTCAGTTTGTCATCTTCAAAAATTCATTTCTCCTCAACCATGAGGATCCATGTGATGTGACACATACCACCAGAAACAACATGATGTATACTATCCATTCATGGGTGTTTTATATGCATGTGCATTGTCCTTCATGTCCAAATACCTTTATCAATATTGCAGTCCAAAACCCATGACTAGGGTTGACATCAATGACAACAACCAATCTTCCAACATGTATCAAAATATTTTTTTGGTTTATGTTATGCATGTAATAATTTTGGGCATAAAGCTATAAATTGCAGAGCTAACAACAGGAACATAAACAACTTTGAAATTCATACACAAAAGGGTTATCCAAGAAGGCCTAGTGAAACATAGAGAAGAAGTTACAACAGGTTTGGATCATTGAGGACTGAAATGAAATGCTACAATTGTAACAACTTTGGACACATGGACAAATAGTTTAGAATGAAAATTCCTCCTAGAGAACCATAACATAACACCAATAGTCATAGACAGGAACCTCAGAAGAGAATAGGGATAAGAAAGAAGAATCAATAAAGCAATGAAGAATGCACACTCGATCTACAAGCTAAGAAAAATAAGCATGGTTGGTATGTTGAAAGTGGTTGTTCAAAACACATGACAGGTGATAAATATAGGTTTCTTACATTAAGAAAGGAAATATATGGATCAGTCCCCTTTGAAAATGATGATTCAGCTAAAATCATTGGAAAAGGTACAGTCAAAATTGGAAACAAGAATACCAAGGCAGAAGATGTTCTACTGGTAGAAGATATGAAACATAATCTTCTAAGTGTGAGTCAAATGTGTGACCAAGTTCATAAATTTACTTTCGATTCACAAAAGTGTGAGATAAGAAAATAAGGTTTAGGAAAATTGATTACAACAACTGCAAGAACATCAAGCAACATATATGTATTAAGTGAAATTTAAAATGAAAAGTGTTGTCTAGGAAAGGAAGATGAAAGTTGTCTATGGCATAGAATAATGGGTCACATACACTTTGATAACCTTGTCAAAGTCAGCAAAAAGGAAGCAGTTATAGAAATGCCCTAGATCATAACACCAACCAACACTTTATGCAAACATTGTCAACAAGGAAAGAAAACAAAGACCGAGTTTAAATCAAAGGAATATTCAATGAAAAGACCAATGGAAATTTTGCATAATGATCTAGTTGGACCAACTACAAAGAAGGGTTTAAAAGGTGAGAAATATTGTATTTTATTAGTTTATGATTATACAAGAATGACTACAATTTTCTTTCTCATAAATAAGTCAGAAGATTTTGAAAACTTCGAGGTCTACAAGGAAATGGTTGAAAATGAAATGAATTCAAAAATCAAATCTTTGATATTTGATAATGAAGGAGAGTTCACTTCAAAGGAATTTATGGACTACTATAGTAGACATGGAATAAAAGGGCAATTCTTCGTTGCTAGGACACCTCAACAAAACAAAGTTGTTGAAAGAAAGAACAATACAGTACACGAAATGGCTCGAATAATGCTAATGGATTCCAAACTGATAGATATCTTTTGGACACATGTAGTGAATACAACGGTTCACATTAAAAAAATATTAATGCTCATAATAAACATCGACAAAACTACCTACGAGCTATGGAAAGGAAGACCAACAAATGTGAATCACTTCAAAGTATTTGGAAGAAAATGCTACATCAAAAGAGAAGATGGAAAAATAGGAAAGTTTGACTCTCGTGTGGACAAAGAAGTACTTTTTGGTTACTAAAGCACAATGAAAGCATACAAGTGTTACAATATGAGATTGAAAAAAGTTGTGGAAAGCATCAATGTAACAATTGATGAAACAGGTAGACGAGAATTAAAGGAAGAAGAAAATGAATCAATGGAACAACTTTACGAAGAACAAGGAGAAGATGAAAAAGAAGTAGAAGGGGAAGATGAAGAGGATTAGGCAGAAGTAGAAGAGAAGGTTCAGAAAGTGCCTCCAAAGACACCTAGAAAATGAGTACATGAGAATCATCCTTCAGATCATATTATCAGAAACAAAGATACATGAGTTGATACTAGAAGAAGAACCTGTTCACCAGAACAAGCACACCTAGCGCTCTGATCTACGATTGAACAAAACAATTTTGAAGAGCCTAGCAAGGATGAATTTTGGAATAATGCCATGGATGAAGAATTGGATAAAATAGAGAATAATGACACTTGGGAATTGGTTCCAAAGCCAAAGAATAAGAATGTGATTGGCACAAAGTGGGTATTCAGAAATAAATTGAATGAATATGGACAAGTTACAAGGAAAAAAGATAGATTGGTATGTAAAGGATACACAAAGGTTGAAGGAATCGACTTTGAAGAGACATTTTCCCAAGTTTCCATTATGGAAACAATTTGATTTCTCCTAGCTTATGCATGCTCCAAGAATATTAAAATGTATCAGATGGATGTGAAATCAACTTTTCTAAATGGGGAAATTGAAGAAGAAGTCTACATTGAAAAACCAGAAGGATTTCATTCGTTAGAGAATGCATATTATGTGTGTAAATTGAAGAAGGCCTCGTATGGTCTAAAATAGTCTACTAGAGCATGGTACTCTAGAGTGGATAAATATCTACAGGAGGTAGGGTTCAGAGAAGGATGTGCAGAAAGAAACCTATACATCAAGGTAAATCAAGATAGCATTTTATTAATTGAATTTTATGTTGATGATATTATTTTTGGAAGCAATGATGACAGGTTAAGCTATAAATTTGCAAAGGATATGAAGAATGAATCTAAAATGTCATTACTTGGAGAAATATCCTTCTTTTTGGGCCTTCAGATACGTCAAAGAAACCAAGGAATTTTTATTCTCAACCTAAGTATATCAGAGAAATGCTAAAGAGGTTTAGAATGGAAGATTGCAAACCAGTTACCACTCCTATGCAAACTAGTTGCAAGTTGAGAAAAGATGATGATTCAAAGTCTACAAACCAGAGGAAATATAAGTCAATGATTGGTAGCCTACTATATGTGACAACATCTAGACTAGATGTAATGCAGGAAGCTAGACAGGTGGCACGATTTTAAGAAGCACCAAAGGAATCACATGTCTTAGTAGTGAAGAGGATTTTTAGATATCTCAAAGGAAGAAAAGTGTTTGGATTATGGTATCCAAAAGGAAAGGATATATCACTTATTGCCTACACAAATTTAGATTGGGAAGGTTGCATTTATTATCGACGAAGCACCAGTTGAGAAATGTTCTAATTGGGTGAGTGTTTAGTATCATGGCTAAGAAAGAAACAATAATCAGTATCCTTATATGCATTCAAAGAAAAATATATTGCAGCAACAACATGTTGTACACAGGCTCTATGAATGAAACAAACTCTGACAGATATATAGGTTGAGTATGATTAGCCCATTCCAATCTATTGTGATAATACAAGAACCATAAATATCTCAAAGAACTCGGTGATGAACTCCAAGATGAAGAACATTCCAATCAAGTATAACTTTCTACAGGTACAGGTTGTAGAGAATAACATCAAAGTTGAATATGAGGGCACAAAATAAAAAGTGGCAGACATATTTACAAAACCTCTTCCATGGAAAGTCTTTGAGTATCTTCGCCAGAGACTTAGAGTAATTTCTACTCCAAAATGAATTATTTTGAATGCTTATCTTATATGTCTTAGATTTACACGAGAAAGCACCATAACAAGGAAATTTCAGGTTCAAGTTGGGAGATCAGTTTCAGGAAGATTTCAGTCAAGGGAAGTATCCCCAAGGACAAATCAGTTAGGGGGAGAAGCCCCTGATGGAAAGATACATTTTCCATTGATGACAAAGGGGGATAGATTTATCATATGTAGAGCCTAGAGGCATGGTTCCAATGGGAGAGATGGTCACAGGGGGGAGCATGAGTGATATGATTTCAGTATTTCATCAAAGTGTTTCCATCAATGCCAAAGGGGGATATTTTTTATTAATAAGGTTGGATTTCATTGATGTCAACCCTTGAAGAAATTATGGTAGCGAATTCTGATAGCACAAAGGTTTGGTTAATGGACCCAAGTTTGATTGATGGATAATGGTATGAGTTTTTATCTATTTGTAGGTAAGGCTATTCTAGATGGATAATACATATCATTCCATTTACGGTGCTATGTGGAGTGTCACATAACTCCTCACGGTTAGAGATTTATGGACATGTGAAGTTGGAGAACCATCATGAGTCATCTAGAAGCCCCAAAAGGTCAAAGTAGTCAAAGTGTTTGCAAAGAAGAAATTATTTAAATAATAAAGTGAAGTGATGAGTGTACTATAATTCAAAGACGATGCCAAAGAAATTATTTAAATAATAAAGTTAATGGAGAAGTTACTAATTATGGAAAGTGGTTAAGTTAAGTGGACAAGTGTTTATAAGTGGGTTAACTCTAAAATAAGAAAAGTGGGTTATTATGGTTAGAAGGTAACCCCTTGATGAAGCTACATAAAAGTATAAATAAGAGGCAAGGGTCTCTCATTTAAATCACACTTGAATATCATTGAATATATATTTTTTTGAAAGGTTATTTGGGAAGGTATTATTGATAGAGAAAAAGTGCAACATAAAAAGTGCAGCAAGAAAATTGTGGAAAAAAAAGTGAGGTAGGAAAAGTGCAGAAAAAAAAATTGCAGCAGGAAAATTGTGGTAGAAAAAGTGTGGAATGAAAAGTGTAGTAGAGAACATGTGGTAGGAAAAGTGTGGAAGAAAAAGTGTGGCAGGAAAAGTGCGGCAGAAAAAGTGCAGCAGAAAAATCATAGCAGGAAAAGTGCTGCAGAAAAAGTGCAGCGGAAAAATTGTGGTAGTGAATTCACGACTGCAAAACCGCGGCAATAGAACACTACAAGAAGAAAAAAAAGGTATGGTTCTCATATGTGTAGTGTTGAAATTATGAATCAAGTTGATGGTTTTCATTGTAAATATGTTGGATGCCCTCTTGGGAGTTTATGGCTTCTTGTAGAGTTGATCTGAGGCAGATCTACTGAAGTTTAGTATTGGTTCCTTTTTGAGGGATTTTGGTTGAGGTATGTTGCTGAAGTTATTGGTATAGATAGAGGTTGTATAATAGTGAGGTTATAGCACATGTTTTGAGGTACAAACTTATGGTATAGTCCTTGAGGTATATGTGATCAGATCATATTGGTTGATGAGTACACAATTATAGGTTTCTCAGTGACATATTTAGTTTCTACATTTGAGGTATATGTTATCAGATCAAATTGGTTGATGAGTATACAATGAAATATTTCTCAGTGACATATTCATTTTCTACATTTGGCACTTATATTTCAGGGCATTTGGATGGGGCAAAGACAGGTGGTTGTAGCCACCTTCTAGTTCTAGCCAGAGAACATAAGGGTTGTAGCTAGAGAATTAGGGAGTTGGAGCTTCCCTCAAGTTGTAGCCTGAGAAACTAGAGGGTTGGAGCCTCCTTCTAGTTGCATTTGGAAAACAAATGAAGTTAGTGCTTCCAATGAATGTAACTCTTAAAGACATATAAGAAAAATCATTATGTATTTTTCTCCCGCTTTGGGTTTCCATGTTAAATACCGGTGTACTGTGTATGTGTATGATTGCTCATTTGTTCATTGTTTATTTACTCTACAACTAATAACTATTGGATGATAATGCTACATTGATATAACACTTGAATTGTTTGGTTCTAAAGGATATAATTGTTCTATTACTAATTCACCCCCCTTCTCAGTAATCCAACACCTAGTTCTCTCACAAATCAATGACTCGTATTCCACCTTCATGCTTCGGGATTTGGAATTTTATCCATAGTTGATGAAGAAGCATCACCGGCAAAGCGCAAGTGGAAGACAAACTAGCACCAAACCGCACATTTTGAAGAGTTTTTAAAATTTAAAATATGGCATATCAATGTAATATCTAAAAAGATTGAAATTAAAGACGATCTTAAATGTTTAGGAGGTCAAGCCATCGTATGAGATTGTTGGGGAATGTATTGGATTTAATGAAATAGATTACAGTATAGATTCAAAGAATTTTCTCTTATTTGTCTATCTCAAACATTTATTGTAAAAAAACCTTATTAGTTGAAATATTTTATTTCAATAGGATAACACTAAGTTAGTTGGAGGGAAAATCTCTATGAGCCCTCTTGTATAAATAAATGTAATGTATGCCCAAATGAGGCTACTGAGAGTTGTAGAAGGATGTTGATAGTTGTTGTTGAAGGTTGTTATTGTAATTTTAGTCCAAGGCTGCTAAAGAGAATTGTATGAATCCATGTACATATCATATGAATGAATATAACAGAGAAGCATTGATCCAAATGTTTGGTGTCATTGTTACTGTGTCTATCTGAATGAATGAATGGTAGGATTTCTGTTAATTGCAATTCTCTGTTATTAACTTTTTCTTATGTTGTGAATGCATTTACATGGTTGAATGTATGAATATATGAGATATTAGATAAGTTTAAATTGTTTCTCTTCTATGATCCTATGCAAAGGGTGCATAGTGTCCACAAGGTGTGAATTCATAGATTCTATTTCGACTCAAAATCTCAGAAGATATAACGTGAAACTTTTGTTTGCAAAGAGTGCATAAGTGTCTGCAAGGTGTGCATTGAAAGAGTATGTTATGACTCAAAAGTTCAGGAGGGATAGTTTGGAAGTGTGTGTAGGAGGAAATGCACCTAGAGTCATATTGTTAAGGAGGAATAATTGAGTCATGGAAGGACTATTTCAAGGAGTGCACAATTTCCCATCAAGAGTCAAGTTGAAGGAGGTTTGTCACAAGGCATGCATAGAGTCGATACTTGGCTAAGTATCAAAGGAGTCATTCTGAGAGCTCAGAGTGTCGATGAGGAACAAGTACAAGAAATATAACTTGGATTTGTGTGTGCATGGAGTGCATATTGTCCCCAAGGAGTGTGTGGCAGAGTATTTTGACTCAGGAGCTCTGAGAGGAGGAGCTTAAGTTTATTTGCAGTACAGTGTGAAGAAATTTTGCAAGGTGTGCACAATCATCCAAAAAAAAATCTAAGTCATGGGTGAAGACTTGTTGCAAGGTGTGCATAGGGTCGATTTCGGATAAGTGTCGAAGAAATTCTCTAAGTAATTAGAGTTTTCAAAGAAAAACGAGATCAAAATAGGTAGTAGTGAGAATCCTTCAATAGAGTGGAACCTATTCAAGATTCCCCAAATTAATGAGCAAGATCTGTTCAGGAGGAAATGGGATTGTTCCAGATATGGGAATGTGGCACAGAGGTTAGTTGTAGATTCTTTCGACATTTTGTGTTTCAGAGGCATAGAAGTGTTGTAAGAGCAAGGGTTGTGAAGTCACAAAGATATGAAGTGATCCTAGTTGTTTTTTGTGAGGAGGATACGTGGTAGTGGATTTGAGAATATGAGAAATATAGGTTCAAAGAAATTGCGCAGAGTGAGTGAAATATTCACAAAGTTGTGAAGGCTAAAGAAGAGTTGGACCGTCACATCCAGGAGGACATGCAACAGAGATCTTAGTGTTTTGGCAAAAAGACATTTTAGAAGGAAACGAGGGCAGAGGTCACAAAACCATCAAAGCCTGAAGTTAAGAAGAGATTTGGATCGAGGTTATATCCCTCGGTCAAGTGAGCAAAGTATCCTATCCAAAGGAGCTAGCACCCACCAGTTAAAGTGATGCAGAGCTCCCACCTTGGAGGAGTCCGACGACCTCCCGGTTACTGAATATTCTCTCTCCTCGAGCTGAAGTAGCTCTTCGATTCCTCACTGGAATCTCATGAACAAATCCACAGGTCCTTATGAGACTCAATCTGCGTGAACAAGCACTAGGTGCAAGCCTCCTCCACATGAACACTAGCGGTGACCATGAGATTAACCCAAAAATGTGCTTAGCACCTCGGGACCTCAGGTGTTCTACATGCAAGTCACTCCTAACTCCTCTTTCATGAACTCTCGAACTTTTCTTTTAAGAGCCTAGCCAACCTCTAGCCCATGCGACCATTCATCCATGACCTAGGGCGAATCCTCTGAGTGCTTCGGGACTTCATGACTCACGAAGTCAGAATATAGTCCAATTTCCTAGTCCAAAGTCTAATCCCCAAACTTCCTAAATTTGTTGACCCAAATCAACGGTTATGTCTCTCTCATGATATGACGGTTCAAATCTATCCTTCTACAACTCGGGAATTTTTGTTTCATGAAGTCAAAATTTGACGCACCTCCCTTTCTTCGATTCCCTATTTCCCTAGAATTCACTCACATTAGATCGACAGTCCTCGACCGTCCGTGATTTGATGGCTCAGATTGACTCATGAGTTCACATTTCGCAAGTTTTTGTAACTCTAACCTCTAACTTCCTTGAGTCGTGAGTCAGCAAAACTTGAATCTCTCGCCACATGTCCTCCTTAATGAGCAGCTAGGATCATTGCAAGTGTCATCTCCTTGGATATTCACCTCTTTCCTTCTCGCAAATCTTCTGAGGTATGATCCTTCAAACTCCCAAATCTACTTCCACCTATCCTCTGACGATGGATAGTCTCGATGGTTCTAGAACTTGGGACTTCTCAAATTCCACTCTCCTATATCTCTTCAAATGGTTAAGGTGCATGCACCTTGCCTCTAGATCAATGACTTTTGATCCATGCGTTTAGATCGAACGGTCCAGATCTGATCTCCTCCTGCACTCTCTTCTATTTGTCTGGATGTGGGTTCCAATGGTCGAGATATTTTCCTCTACTGGATCCAATGGTAGTTGTTGCTCCTCATAATGAGCTTTGGATTTCTTTCTAGACTTGGAATATTTTCAACATTTCGACGGTCTCAGCCTTTGATTGTTCTTCTACGAGCCTCACTGTTGGGTTTTGACTTCTGCTTTCCCTCCTAAGATTTTTTCAATGAAACTTGACCTCACTCTTACACACACTTGTGCTCTGCGTGCATTTTCATGCTATCTCTCCTAATCCTGTGGACCTTGCTCAGTCTCTAAGGGACTTGGCCATTTTGTGTCTTCCTTAGAAGAATTTTGGTTCTCCTCTTGGCACACTCTATGCTCAACCTCCTAAGCTTTGGAACTTAGAACAAGTTCTCTCTGCGTGCACTCCTTTCACTTTGACTGGAATTCAACTGGTTTTCTTTCAACACTTCATCCGAGTGTTGTCTTGGTGCACTCTTTGCACATGTCTTCCTCCATAGTATTCAAAAAATATGTATCCTTGAGCTTCAACGGCTTGGACCTCAAAGGTATATGTCCCTTTTATCCCTTGAAGATATGCAAGTTCCCTCTTGGAAAATTTCGCTCAAGCACTCCTTACTGAGCTTGTAGAGTATTCAGTAACTCTATGAGTGTCTTCTCCTTGACACTTCTCTTCTCATTTAACTCAAAAAAGAGTTCCTTGGTGCACTCCTTGCACTCGCTCGATGCCCACCTAAAAAATCTCTACAAAATCCTTAGCAATTTTTTTTTCTCTCTGTGCCCTCCTCTGCACAGTCCTACCTCCAAGGTGTTTGGTAACCTTGAGGCTTCTCCCTTGAATTTATTATTCCTCTGGTGCACCCTCCTAGCATGTTCTTTCCTGAATTCCATAGAAATCAAATGTGCACTCTTTACACTAGTTCACAAAGTCGTCAACACTCTGTCATGCAACCCCTTGCATTTATCCACAAAAAACCCAGACTTGAAATCAGAAACTCACAGACAACAATTTTTTTCTATAACCTACATATGAAACCTATCATACATCTACAACATAAATGAATAAGCACATAAATATTATATTCACCAAATACACATAAACACACAAAGAATATCATGCATGAAAAGCTACTCTTTGTATTCATATGAATTTCCAATTACAATATGGGTAAGCTCGGAATGCAATAGAGTCTCGACTCTCTCTTCCCTCTCCTCTATTATTCCTATCTCTTCTAAAAAAACTAACTAATCAAGCCTTTCCCTCCATCTACCTACTCTCATTAATTACATTGAATTACATTCAATGGCCATCTAATCTGAATCAGATCTAGATATTCATCTTGTCAACCATTAAAGCCGACTCTATCTATATCTTGTATAAAGGAAACGATTTGGCTCTTCCAACCTTATAGACATTTAATTATAAATTTTTAAAATTTGAAAATGCGTGTTGATGTGTTGTCTATATGGCGCATTACTAGGTTGGAGCGATGCTCCTGCATCATACTCCACTACTGTGAAAAATTCATGAGCTCCTACTCATGAGCTTCCTAGCTCTGTTGAAATCCACCTAGATCCCAAACTTTTCTTCGGAGCTTTCCATCTGCTCCACTGCCTTGCTGCTACTGCTTCTTCCCTGTTGCTATGGCAGGATTCCTTCTTCTCAGATTCTCCTTGTTGGTAGTCTCATGTGATGACCTCATCATCAACCTTCTGATTTCTTCTATCTCCCTATCCAACTGTTCCAATGGCTAGCTCTCTTTATGCAGTCTTCTCCACTACACTCCCTCATCGTTGATGGGCAGATCAACTTGATCCCCCTTGCAATTTTAACCATCTCTTTTGGCATTATATTTATACCCTACTATAGGCTTCAGTTCCACAATCTCATCACTAAGCTACTGCTCAACTTCCTCCTCTGACAGCTTGACTTTCATCTCTCCTATTGGAATATCTCCAACTTCCTCCAACTACTCCTTGGGATGGTATGCTCCATCTGTCTCCAAAATGATATGTTGGATGTGTTGACTTTGCACTATCACCCTTCTCTCTAGGGCTTCCAACTCTTCACATAGATCAACAAAGTCCATGTTGTCTACTTCCTCCTCTTCTGCAGGCTTCAGTGCTATAGTCATCTCCTGTTCAGCTTCCTGGCTAAAACATTTGAGCAATTATGTTGAATTCTCTTCTTCTTCTGTTGGGGAAAATGTCAGTGTCTACTCCTTCTCTTATTCCTCTATGAAAACCACTATTGGTTGTCCTTCTTCTATTGTTTCATCTGCAACACATGCTCTAGCCTCAACTGGGTTTCTTGGTAGAAATATCTCAATTCCCCCAATGATCAGAATACTCCTCTGATCCTCCTCTGTCAGCATTCATTGCTGATACAAACTCACCTTTGATTTCATGAGACTATCAAACAATCTCATATCCTCTCCCTTTCCCACCTGGTAATATGGGATTTCTTCCCTGCCCTCCTGGCAGTCTATGAGATCCTTCAATGATCCCATCTCATTGCCTACCTGGAAATTTGAACTTTCTTCACTACCCACCTGGAATTCTTTGGGATCAACCATTTACCTCTTCTCATTGCCCTTTAGGCAAACTTAAAGTTACTCACTGCTCACCTGGCAGTTTCTGAGACCCTTCTCTAATCTCTTCTTGTCATCATCACTGAGACTCTTCCCAGTTTATGGATCACATATGTGAACCATATCCTCTTCACCTTTGAGGATTTCAACATACCTCAGCCACATTCTCAACAACCTTTGTTGTCCTCTAGCCAATAATGTTTTAATGGGCCACTTCACCTTCTTCTTCATGGGCCACTCATACACCCAATGCACCTTTGCATCCTGCTAGATTTTAAATGCAAGCTTCTCCATATGTGATCTTATCTCACTGAGCTCTTTGTCTATCTCAGACTTTCTTTTATGCTGGTGGTCTTCTCTTGGACCACATTCATTGCCTTCAGTAGCCATATTCTTCCTCTACCTTCCTTCCCGAAAAGTCTATTGTTCACTCTATAATCGAGAGCATTCCCAGCTTCTCCTACAACCCACTTGTTTCTCAATTGTCTATTTCCTACATGAAAACAAATCTCCACAAAGAATCAACACCTTGTCTTCAGCTTATGATACCACTAATGGTATCAAACTATCTCCTTTACCTCCTTCACCTGAAATATACTGACAAAAAATCATCTCTGATACCACATGATGCATATCCCCCACCTTGGCGGGGTCTGTCGACCTCTCAATCATTGGATCTTCTCTCTCCTCGAGTTGAAACAACTCTTCGATTCCTTGCTAGAATCTCATGAACAAATATACAAGTCCTTATGAGACTTAGCCCACATGAACAAGAACTAGGTGCAAGACTCCTCCATGCGACCACTAGCGGTAACCACGATTTTAACCCCAAAGGTGCTTCCCACCTCGGGACCTCGGGTGTTCTGCATGTAATTCAATCTTGACTCCTCTTTCCCAAACTCTCGAACTCCGCTTTTAAGAGCCTAGCCAAACACTAGCTCCTACCTTACCACTGCCCATGTGACCATTCTCCCATGACCCAGGGCCAATCCTCCATGTGCTTCGGGACTTCATGACTCATGAAGTCGAAACATAGTCCAATGCCATGCTCCAAAGTCTGATCCCTAAACTTCTGAAATATGCTGACCCAGATCAATGGTCACATCTCTCTCATGATTTAACATCTCAGAACTATCCTTCCACAACTCTGGGATTCATGTTTTGCGAAGTCGAAAGTTGACACACCTCCCTTTCTCTGATTCCCAATTTCTTGAGAATTCACCAACATCAGATCAATGGTCATTGACCCTCTGTGATCCGATGAATCAAATTGACTCGCAAGTTCGCATTTTGTGAGTTCTCGTAACTCTACCCTTTGACTTCCCTGAGTCGCAAGTCAGTGAAATG
>JZKD02S1673092.1:1876937-1897464 GCA_000966675.3 Picea glauca
TACATTTGTTTTATTTTATTGCTCCGCGGTCCTATTTTTCTAACACGGTGCACTCCTTGCATAGGTCTTCCTCCAAAGTGTTCAACAAATTTGTCTCCTTGAGCTTCAACTGCTCAGACCTCAAAGGTCTTTGTCCCTTCTGTCCCTCGAAGATATGCAAGTTCTCTCTTGGAAAATTTCACTCAAACACTCCTTACTGATCTTACAGAGTATTTAGTAAATCTATGAGTGTCTTCTCCTTGACACTTATCTTCTCACTGAACTTGAAATAGATTTCCTTGGTGCACTCCTTGCACTTGAAACAGATTTCACTGAACTTGAAACAAATTTTCTTTGTGCCCTCCTCTGCACAGTACTACCTCCAAGGTTTTTAGTAACCTTGAGGCTTCTCCCTTGAGTTTATGATTCCTTTGGTGTGCCCTCCTGGCATTCTCTTTCCTAAATTCCATAGAACTTAGATGTGCACTCTTTGCACTGGCTCACAAAGTGTTCAACACTCTGTCATGCAACCCCTTGCATTTAGCCACAAAGAACCTAGACTTGAAATCAGAAACTCATAGACAAAAATTTTTGTCTATAACCTGCATATGGAACCTATCATACATCTACAACATAAATGCATAAACACATAAATATGACATTCGCCAAATACACATATACACACAAAGATTCTCATGTAGGAAAAAGTGCTCTTTGTATTAATATGAATGTCGAATTACAATATGGGTAAGATCAGACTGTAATAGAGTCTCAGATCTCTCTTCCTTCTCCTCTATTCTTCCTATCTCTTCTAAACAAACTAATTAATCTAGATACAAATATCTTTTACCAAAGAGGGGCTCATCGAGCCTTTCCCTCCATCTACCTACCCTCATTAATTACATTGAATTACATTCAATGGCCATCTAGTCCGAATCATATCTAGATATTCAGCATGTCAACCACTAAAGGTGACTCTATACACAACCTGTACAAAGGCAACAATTTGGCTTTTCTAGCCTTACAAACATTTAATTATAATTTTTTACAATTTGAAAATGCACGTTGATGTGTTGTCTAGCTAGCACATTGTTGGGTTGGAGTGATGGTCCTGGATCATAAAGTTACCAGAGGTGCCAGAAAACATATGTGTGAATAATTCAAAACTATGAGGTAACAATCAAGGGCCTATGTAAGTTGTTCTAGGGTCTTTTAGAGGCCTGAAAAGTCGATTTGGCTTAATTTTTTTTAAGATCCTTGACTAGGAGTTCACAGAAACCCCAGGAGTGGAGGGGGTACGACATCAAGTGGTATCAGAAACCAAAAATTATTTTTGTAGGAAGGAAAGAAGGAATTATCCTAATATCATCAAGTGGTATCATATACATCAAGTGGTATGAAATACATCTAGTGGTAGCTGTGTAAAGGAGAAATGTTTAGCACAATTCCTCCTAGAAGACGTGCAGAGCCACCTATAGAAAATTGAGTTGTCGAAAGGGAGATGCGAGAACTTCTTGGAATGTTGGATTCTATGGAGACAGTGAAAAGTAGAGCACCTAATGTTGGATACATCAGTGATGTAGAAAGAGAAGAGAGGGAAGTTGAATAATTTGTAGCAGAGGATGTTGCGGAAAAATGCTTGTTGAAAGTGATGGTCAAGTTGGGAGCTAGAGAGAAGATAGACATCCCGATGTATGAAGGAAATTTAGATGTTAAAGAATTGTTTTATTGGATAAGATCAATGGAAAAGTACATTGACTATGAAGATGTCGATGGGGAGAAAAAGATGAAACATGTCATCACTAGACTAAAAGGACATGCAACATTATGGTGGGATGAACTGCAGGTTGGCAGAAGATGCAAGGGCAAGCAAAAAATCAAGAATTGGGACATAATGGTAGCCAAGTTGAAAGATAAATTCATACCCAAGGAATATCAGATAAATTTGTTCAGGAAGTTGCATAACCTGAGACAAAAGGGAATGACAATGAAACAATACACAAAGGAGTTTTACAAGATAAACATTAGGGATGGATAGAGAGAAAGAGATGATGAAAAGGTTGTCAGGTACATAAATTACCTAAGATATGAAATCTAGGATGAAATCAACATGATGACAGTAAGGACAGTGGAGGACGCTTATCAAATTGTGTTGAAGGCAGAGGAGAAGTTGGCCAGAAAACAAAGTCAATGAATCAGATGAATAATTTTAAATAAAGGGAAGGAAAATTTCCATGACAAGGCACATAAACCCAAGGGTGAGGCTGAAAAACCACATAGTCACTCAAAAAGAGGAGGAAGTTCTAGAGGGAGACAAAGTGGTGGAAGAAATTAATTTTCTCAAGGAAGAGGAAGAGGCAGAGAAGGATAAGTGAAGTGTTATGTCTGTGGAAAGACATGACACATGTCTTGGTAATTCCTAGAGAGAAAAAAAGAAGGAGGAGGTGAATCTCACATTTCGGAAGCACAGAAGTAGAATGTTGAAGCAAAAGGTGCAAAATATGGAAGATCATTTATGATGAAGAAGGTTCTCTTGAAGCTAGAGCCAGAGGTTGAAAAACCAGTGTAGAGGAAAAGTTTGTTCAGAACAAATTTGAATACTAAAGACAGAGTATGCAAGGTGATAATTGACAATGGGAGCACTAATAACTTAGCATCCATAGAGATGGTGGAGAAATTGGAGCTGGGGAAAAATACACATCCAAGTCCATATAGGGTCTCATGGTTGTAGAAAGGTCACTAGGTAATGGTAACTAAACAATGCCTAGTTGAATTTATGATAGGAGGATATAGAGATGAGATTTTTTGTGATGTAATTCCCATGGATGTATGTCATGTTTTTTTGGGGAGACCATGGCAGTTTGACATAAATTTCATTCATGATAGGAGGAAAAAAACTTATACTTTGGAGAATAATGGTAGGACACACATGTTACTGCCAATAGAGGAGAAGAAAGTAAAGGAAGAAGCCATCACAAGTATACTTCTCATGAGTGGGAAGGAACTCCTGAGTGAAGTTAAGAAGGAACATGTGATGCAATTCACTGTTGGGAGGAAGCCAAGAGTTATCCTTACAAGTACTTCTATGGATCATCTTCTTGAAGAAATTCAGGAGATGTTAGAGAATTTTGCTGACATAGTAGTGGATGAGTTTCCTATCTCATTTCCACCCATCAGGAGTATCATCCATCAATATTTATCTAATACTAGGAGCGAATTTGCCTAAAAAAGAAATGTATCGATTGACACCTCAAGAGAATGAGAAGGTAAAGAAGAAAGTCCATGATTTGATGGACAAGGGTTTGGTCAGAGAAAGCTTAGTCCATGCGCAGTACCAACTGTTTTAATTCCGAAAAAAGATGGATGATGGAGAATGTGTACAAACTCAAGAGAAATAAACAAGATCATCATCAGGTATAGATTTCCTTTACCAATGACAAATGACTTAATGGATTTTTTAAGTGGAGAAAATTATTTTTCAAAAATATATTTGAAAAGTGCATATCACCATATAAGAATGAGAGAAGGTGATGAGTGGAAAACAACCTTCAAAACAAACGAAGGGTTGTATGAGTGGCTTGTTATGCCATTTGTCTTATCAAACACCCCAGGTAATTTTATGAGTTTCATGAATGAGGTATTGAAATGATTTATTGGTAAATTTTTTATTGTGTATCTGGATTATATATTAGTCTTTAGTAAAAATGAAGAAGAGAATTTTAGGAATTTAACATTAGTGATGAGAAGATTGTAGCAGGAGAAGTTGTTAATAAATCTGAAGAAATCCTCTTTTATGAAGACATAACTCATTTATTTAGGTTTTGTGATCTCTTCAAATGAATTGAATATGGATCCAAAGAAGGTGAAAGAAATCAGAGAATGGCCATCACCAAGGAACATATTTGAGGTGAGAAGCTTCCATGGATTAGAAAGTTTCTATAGGAATTTCATTAGAAATTCCAGTGGGATTGGTGCATAAATGATGGATACGATGAAGAAGAGATACAAGTATTTTAAGTGGATAGAAGAAGCTGAGAAAATCTTCAGTGTATTAAAGGAGAAGATAATAGAATAATCTATTTTGGTCTTGCCAGATTTCGGGAAGACATTTCAAGTACGATGTGATGCGAGAGGAGTTGCAATTGAAGCAGTCTTGATCCAAGATAATAGGCCTATTGTATATTTTAGTGAGAAAATGAATGATACTAATAGAAAATACTCCACATATGATAATGAATTTTATGCAATAATTCAAGCCTTGAAGAAATGGAGACACTACCTTGTTCCAAAAGAGTTTGTTTTGTATAGCGATAATCAGGCTTTACAATCCATAACTAGATAAGAGAATTCGAATCAAATACATGCTAATTGGATAGAGTTTATGAAAAATTTCACTTTTGTCATTAAAAATTTCTAGTAGTGCTAACAAATTTGTTGATGCATTGAGCAGGAGATGTCTAATTCTACAGGAATTTCAAGTGAAGACCTTAGGGTTTGAACACCTTAAGGAGATGTATTGTGATGATCCATATTTAAAGAGGCATATGAAGCATGTGTGAATCCTGTGCTCAGATATAGAAATCAGTGGAAAGAGTATCTAATTCAAGATGGATTGTATTTTAAAGGTTTTCAGTGGTGCATACCAAAATGCTCAACGAGAGAGAATCTGTTGAAGGAAAAACATAGTGGAGGTCTAGCAGGTCATTTTGGCCATGACAAGACATTTGCATAGTTGAACATTTCATACTATTGTCCAGGTATGAGAGCAGAAGTGAAGAAGTTTTTGAACATATGTAATATTTTCCAATATGAAAAAGGAAAGAAACAAAACACTGGATTGTATCAACCACTGCCTATTCCAGATAGGCCTTAGGATGCAATAAGCATGGATTTTGTGTTGGGATTTCCATGGAAACAAAGAGGAAGTGATTCCATATTTGTGTTAGTTTATAGATTCTCAAAGATGGTGCACTTTATACCATGCCATAAAACTAGTGATGCAATGCATATTACAATTTTTTTTTCAAGGAAGTTGTGCGACTTCATGGGTTTCCCATGAGTATTTTTTCGGATAGAGACAACAAATTTGTTGGTCATTTGTTGAGAACATTATGGAAGAAACTGGGAACATAACTATATTTTATTTCTGCATATCACCCTCAAACAGATGGACAGACTAAGGTGGTGAATAGAAGTTTAGGATATTTGTTGAGGAGTTTGGTCACTAAACATCATAGCCATTGGGATCAGATTCTGTCACAAGTAGAGTTTTCATATAATGACTTAGTGAACATAATTGCATGAAGAAGTCCATTACAGATAATGTATGGAATGAATCTAAGGTGAGTATCAGAGTTGAGAGATCTGGAGAAGAATGAATTCATCAGCATTGGAGTAGAAGACTTCACTGCAAAAATGTAGAAGCTTCATAAATAGATCAAAGAGAAGTTGCAGAGAAACAGTAGAGAGTACAAATACATAGTTGATAAGCATAGGAGAAAACTTAAATTTGAAGTGGGAGATCAATTTTTGACGCATCTGAGGAAGGAAATGTTCCCAAGGGGAACATATAACAAGATGAAGCTGAAGAAGATAGGGCCATGCAAGATCCTAAGGAAGTTTTATGAAAATGCTTATGAGATAGAGATTCTAGAAGATGTGGGTATATCTCCCATATTCAACATTATAGACCTGTATCCTTATAGGGAAGATGGCACAAAAGGATCATAAGATCATAAAGAAATTTAGTGGGAGAATCATATGCCTGTAGCAGAAAATGGGGGCATATGGAGAAGATCGTAGATTAGAGAATTGACAAGAAGACCAAAAGGAAGACTTATTTTGAGTATTTGGTAAAGTGGAAAGGACACCTGATAGAGGACTCTAGTTGGGTAAATTAAGAAAATATCCGGAAGAATGGAAAGTTAGTACAGGAGCTCATGAACAAGATTCCATGATTTTTGTCCAGAAGAGTATGATGCAGGAGCATCGCCAACAAAGCTTGAGTGTAAGACAACTCAACACCATAACGCGCATTTTGAAGAGTTTTTGAAATTTAAAAGATGACATATCAATGTAATATCTTAAAATATTGTAATTAAAGATGATCTTAAATGTTTAGGAGGTCGAGCCATCGCATGAGATAGTTGGGGAATGTATTATCTTTAATTAAATAGATTGCAGTACAAATTTGAAACATTTTCTCTTATATCTTTGTCTCAAACATTTATTGTAATAAATATTTAGTGGTTGAAATATTCTATTTTCATAGGATAGCACTAAGGTAGTCGAAGGGAAAATATCTATCAACCCTCTTGTATAATTAAATGTAATGTATGCCCAAATGAGGCGTGATTTGTAGAAGGTTGTTGATAGTTGTTGTTGCAATTTAATTGAAGGTTGTTGAAGAGAATTGTATAAATCCATGTACATGTCATCTAAATGAATATAACAGAGAAGCGTTGATCCAAATGTTTGGTGTTTTTGTTACTCTGTCCATCTGAATGAATGAATGGTAAGATTTTTGTTAATTGAAATTATTTGTTATTAACTTGATCTTATGTTGTGAACGCATTTAAATGGTTGAATGTATGAATCTATGATATATTAGATAAGTTTCAATTGTTTATCTTCTATGAGCCTATGAAAGGGGTTCATTGTGTCCACAAGGTGTGCATTGACAGAGTCTACTTCAGATCAGAAGCTCATAAGAGATAACATGAAACTTTTGTTTGCAAAGAGTGCATAAGTGTCTACAAGGTGTGCATTGATAGAGTTTGTTCTTACTTAGAATTTTAGGAGGGATAGTTTGGAAGTGTGCATAGGAGGAAATAGACCTAGAGTCATATTGTTCAGGAGGAACAATTGATCCATGGAAGGAATGCTGGAAAAAGTGCACAATCGCCCATAAAGAGTCAAGTTCAAGGAGGTTTGTCGCAAGGCGCACGCAGAGTCGATAATTGGCTAAGTATCGAAGGATTCATTCTGAGAGCTCAAAGTGTCGAGGAGGAACAAGTCCAAGAGAGATAACTTGGAGCTATATATTCAAGGAGTTCATATTTTCTGCAAGGAGTGCATGATAGAGTATTTTGACTCAGAAGCTCCAAGAGGAGGAGCTTAAGTTTATTTGCAGGAGAGTGTGAAGAACTATTGCAATTTTCGCACAATCATCCACAAATAAAAAAAAAGTCATGGGTGAAGACCTGTTGCAAGGCATGCATAGGTTCGATTTTGTATAAGTGTTGAAGAAGCACTATGAGGAATTATAGGTTTCGAAGAAGAACAAGCTCAGAAGACGTAGCAGTGAGAATAATTCAATAGAGTGGAACCTATTGAAGATTCCCCAAATTAATGAGAAAGATCCATTCAGGAGGAAGTGGGATTGTTCTAGACCCTCAGATATAGGAAAGTGGCATGGAGGTTATTCGTAGAGTCTTTTGACATTTCAGGGTTCAGAGGCGTAGAAGTGTTGTAAGAGCGGGCCTCGTGAAGTCACGAAGCCATGAATTGATCCTAGGTGTTGGTTGCGAGGAGGATACGTGGCAGTGGATTTGAGAATCCTTGAAATAGAGGTTCGAAGAAATTGTATGGAGCGAGTGCAATCTTCATGAAGTCGCGAAGGCCAAAGCAAAGTTGGACCATTGGATCCAGGAAGACACGTGGCAGAGATATGGGTATTTTGGTAGAAAGGATTTTCGGAAGGAAACGAGGGTAGAGGTTGAAAAAGCACTGAAGCCCAAAGTTAAGAAGAAAGTTGACCTAAGGTTATAGCCCACGACCAGGTGAGAAGAAGATCCTAGCGAAAGGAGCTAGCGCCCGCTAGTTAAAGTTACCACAGGCACCAGAAAATGACTATGCAGTTAACTCAAACCTACGAGGTAACAATCAGGGGCCTATGTAATTTGTTCCACAGTCTGCTAGAGGCTCGAAAAGTTGATTCAACTTAATTGTTTTGAAAATCCTTGACCGATAGGTCACAAAAACCCCAGGAGTGGAAGGGGTACTTCATCAATAACATATGTTATATGTCATATGACATATGTTATATGTTATATAACATATGACATATAACATATTTCATATAACATATGTTATATGTCCTATGTTATATAACATATGTCTTATGACATATGTTATACAACATATCTTATATGTTATAACATATGTCATATAACATATACCACATGTCATATGTTATAAGATATAATATATATGTTATATAACATAAGTTATATGGCATATAACCCATATAACATATGTCATATGACATATAACATATATATCAGATGGCATACATATGTGATATGTTATATAACATATGTAATATAACATATGGTATATGTCATATGTCATATAACATATGACATATGTTATATGACATATTTCATATGTTATATCACATATGAAATATATGTCAATGCTATATGTTATCTCATATGTTATATAGCGTATGACATATGCTATATAACACATGTATGTCATATGTTATATGACATACATGTTATATGACATATAACATATGTTATATATCATAGGACATATCACATATGTTATATGACATATGTTATATAGCATATGACCTATGTGATATAACATAAGACATATGTCATATAATATGTCATATGACATATGTCATAAAACATGACATATGGCATATGTCATATAATATATGTTATATGAAATATGTCATATAGCATGACATATAACATATGTCATATATAATATTTTATACAACATATGTTATATAATATATGTCATATGACATATGTTATATGTTATATATGTTGGATTACTGAGAGTGAGGAGAATTAGTAATAGAGAAATTTAATCCTTTTTAACCATAAAATGCAAGTGTTATATAAATGTAGCATTATCATCTAATAGTTTCAAAGTAAATAAACAATGAAGAAATGAGCATAGACATACACAGTACACCATTGTTTTTACGTGGAAACCAAAAGCGAGAGAAAACCACAGAATGTTTTTTCTTGTATGTCTTTAAGAATTGCATTAATTGGAAGCACCAACTTCCTCTGTTTTCCAGATGCAACTGGAAGGAGGATCCAACCCCCTAGTTTCTCAAGCTACAACTTGAGGGAAGCTCCAACTCCCCAATTCTCTGGCTACAACTAGAAGGAGGCTAGAACCCCCTATGTTCTCCGACTACTAATGGAAGGTGGATACAACCACCTATCCTTGTCCTGTCCAACCGCCCTTTCGTAGAAGTAGAATGATGGAACGACTACCACACTATCAATGTGAGATATACTGATGCAAACCTATACCAATCAACCTGTATCAAACAACATGTAACAACTTGTACCAAACAACTTGTAATCAACTTGTACCATAAACAAGTACATCAACCATGCACCAACTTGTACCTCAACCTGTACCATCAATGAGTGCATCAAACATGCACCAAATATGTACCAATCATGCATCAAGTACACATAAACTATGACTCATCAATATGTACCAACATCATCAACTATACACCTCACGTATGTGCCAACTCATCAACTACTTGTCTCAACCATGTACCCAACATGTAACTCAACCAAAAGCCCTCATCAATTTCATCATCAAAATCTGATTTGTAGCTCTGTAATAGACCTAGTGTATATGATCACATACCTGCAAACCTTCCTTAACTTTAACAACAAGAGACTATCATTTTCATCAAACTTTACTTTAGTCTCACATGACTAATTTTGCATTAATAAACAACCCTAACTTGAAATAATCATAAATATGTACCTATAATGAATAAATATCCGAGAATAGTACACAATGTTCTTACGTTTCTTATGCAATTCCTTCACGTTTCACTGCTTGGAACCTCTCAGAAAAGGAGTTAAATAAAAAATGGCATACCTTGTTGAATTATGGCTTATTCTAGAGAGTGAACTTGTAGAGAGTGACCCACATGGAATATTTGTTGTATGGATATTAAAATGGTGCAAAAATTACTGCATATTGTACTCTAACCAATACATTTGGTTTTACTGAATTTGGATATGTTATGAAAAAGTTATGACATTTTTACCTGAAACACTTGTTTTAGACTAGTTTGAGGACTAGCCAAAAACCATATTTTCCACGGAATGTAACTCCAAAAATAAAACGACCCACATGATGAAATTTTTATCACAACTAATTGGAAATGTTTCCTCAACGGTCTCCATATTTTTCGTTTTGAATCATTCTAGAAAAAAATGTTGTTGCAAAAATGGTGAGATGAACTATAAATAACATACCTTAGAAAACATGCTCCCTTGAATTTTGGCCCTCTTTACTTCACCTTCCCTCTGAAATTTGCCTTATATATCCTTTGGTTACCTCAGTCACTTATATATATTCAATATTATCAAGTGTAATTAAAATTAGAGACCCTTTTCTCTTATTTATACTTTTATGTAGCGTCCTCAAGGGGTTACCTTCTAACCATCTTAAACCACTTTCTGTATTTTAGGGCTAACCCACTTCTAACCACTTCTCCACTTAGTAATTTCTCCATTAACTTTATTATTTAAATAATTTGTTTTGTATCCACTTTGACTTATAGTACACTCATCACTTCACTTTATTATTTAAATAATTTCTTTTTTGCAACCACTTTGACTACTTTGACCTTTTGGGGCTTCTAGATGACTCATGAGGGTTCTCCAACTTCACATGGCCATAACTTTCTAACTGTGAGGAGTTATGTGACATTCCACATACCAATAGAAATGGAATGAAATGTACTATCCATCTAGAATAGTCTTACCTTCAAAAATATTAAAACTCATACCATTACACATAAAAAAAACTTGGGTCCATTACCCAAACCTTTGTGATTCCAGAATTCACTACCGAACTTTCTTCAAGGGTTGACACAATGAAAACCAACCCAAATAATAAAAAATATAATATATGCCATATAACATATATTATATAATATGTTGTCATATGTTGTATAACAAATGTCATATAATATGTTATATAACATATATTATATATTATATGATGTATGTTATATAATGTATCTATATGTTATATAACATATGACATATGATATATAACATAAGAGATATCTTATGTTATATAATATATAAAATCTGTTATATATTATATAACATATATGTTATGTTATATGTCATATGATGCAGAATCCACCCTCTCCTAGGGTCTGTGCAACATTCTGGTCTAGGATCATTCTAGTTAGAAGCTGAAATTAGCTCATGAGCTCCCTCCAAGCCCAAAATTTGAATACATGGGTCCTTAAAATTTCTTTCTGTATGCAATTTTTCTTTTTGGAAATCCTCGAGCGCTAGTAGAGCCTCCTAAAAAACGGAAGGAAAAAACCATGGGTCAAACATTCAGTCCCCGAAATTTTTAGGACTTCGAGACTTTTTATCCTTTTGTCTCCCAAGAAAAAATCCATGAACTGCCAAATGCTAGGCGGTAAGATCAATGAATTTCAGAAAATACCGATATCAACAGATAAAATTACATTTTTCGAGCTTCAACGATTTCTTCACAACACCTTTTCCACAAATCTCCTGGATTGTTGAAATGTTGAAGGGTATTCTCCTTCCTCCATGTGTCCCCTTCTTGATCAATGTCTAGGATGCCTTTTGGGACTCTGGGTATTTTATTTCTATCTACATGACAATTCAATTTCACCGAAGTTTCACATCCCTGAACTAAGAGATCTTTAACCATGCATCCTTTTCCAACAGATGACTAGATTTGACTTCGACCTTCATGACCTCACAACAGTTCCCTCTATTTCCTCTAGAGTGTCGGACCTCCAAAAATTTGGAACTACTGTCATGTTTCCTTCTCCTAATCAATGATCCTGATCAACTCTGGGATTCAGGACTCCAAAGAGATCGACCTCCTCTTCCTTCCATTCTCTCAGAGTATCTATCCTCTGTATCTTCTAATCTGATGATGTCTTTCATCTCTAATGGATGACCCAGATGAACTCAAGGGCTTCGGGACTTTGGGGTTCCTCCACTTTGAACCTCCACTCCTAACTTCTTCCAGAGTGCTATTCCACCAGAGTAAACGATCTTCTCACAGGTTTCCTCGTGCTTTGGATGGCTATGATTAAATTTAAATGACAAATTTCTTGAATGCACGAAGTCTGAAGGACTTCACCGATTAACCCTTGTGCAATTCCTCTTGATCCAACGATTGTAAACTCTCCTGCACACTCTTGAATGGATCACAACAGTTGATTTTCATTCTTCAATAAGTTCTCCTTTGAACTTGATCCATGACTTCCTTGAATGTGCGAAGTCTCAACAACTCACAGGGTTAAACCCTGCGATGCTTCTCTAGATCTAAAGGTGATGAAATACCCTAGATCCTCCAAACAGATCTCACCGTTCGACTATTAAAAAAACAAATATTCCTCTCCTTAAATATTCTGATTGTTGTCCTTCTTGAGATTGACTACATGAGATAAATAGGATTCTATGTCAGCCTCTTTTGTGCTCCTCTAGCACTTTAAAGCTCTTGACTTAGAAATTTTCTAACTCCTTCCTTCTGAAATCTTGTACTCGCTATCTCTTTTGATATTTGTTCCTCTGAGTTTTATAGACATCAGGCACACTCCTTGCATCCCTAGAACTTCCAACGAGTTTCAGACTTAGATATTTTTTATAAAATCTCCTCACACACTCCCTGCATTCGTCTCCTCTGAGACTTTTTCAACACTTAAACAAAGTGTTTTCTTGATGCACTCCTTGCACAGGTATTATCCAATCTGTGTTTTCCACTGAAAAACATTGCACTATTTGCACTTCAACTAAACAATTGTGCACTCCTTTCACTTCAAGTGTAAATTCAAGTTATCTCTTATGAGCTTCTGAGTCTATCTCGATTTGTCCTATGCACTTCTTGCAGGAACTATGAACTCCTTGAAACAAGAATCTCAGAAGAGAAACAAATTAACTTTACAGAAACATCAAAGGTTCCCACACTTAACCATGAAAAACATATCCATGCATAAAAGATACATAAACATATAAAACACATAGAGAATAACGAAACATCACATGTACTAAAATAATTCAGATAAACACAACACCATACATTTGGAATCAAACCTCTCTTATTGTATTCATTTAGTAAAATATGTACATGGAATTATACATCTCTCTGCAACTCTTCATAAGCTTCAACTTCTCTTTCATCAACAATAACAATAACAATCAACATCCTCATTTGGCCATAAAATTCATATATTTATACATGAAGAGGCTTCTCGATCCTTCCCTCCATACTACCTTATAGATATCATATCATAGTTAATGAATTCATCTAATAAGGAATATTACATTGAATAAAAAGTCTATTCAAATATGAGTCGATGCTTAGTATCTCTACGACCTTATTTGATAATTAAAATGATCACAACCTTGATGGCCTTATGTGATGGATCTTTCCTCAAAATATTAAAAATATTTAAATGATAATCATTTTAAAACATAAATACACGCTCTCCTTGGAATTCAAAAACACTTCAAATTTATGCGTTGGGTGTTGTGTTTTCCTTCGCATGGACTCTTTAATTGTTGATGATGATGATTCTCCTCCATCATACTCCTCTGGCCAAAAATTCATGGACTCTTGTCCATGAGCTCCTGCACTATTTTTCCATTCTTCTGAATGTCATATTCATTTACCCAAATAGCATCCTTTGTTGGGTGACCCTTCCACTTCACCATGTACTAAAAATAAGTCCTCCTCATGGTATTCTTACCAATCCTTTGATCTATGATTTTCTCCATCTATGGATTCTCTGCTATTGCCATGTGCTTCTCCCACTAAATCTCCTTCTGATCATTTGATCCTCCTGTATCACCCATTATGTAAGGGTACATGTATGCAACATTGAATATGGGCAATATTCCCACATCCTCTAAAAAATCAATCTCATAAGAATTTGCATCAAACTTTATGAGGATCTTACATGGTCCTATCTTCTTCATCTTCAATTTATTGTATGTTCCCCTTAGGAACCTCTCCTTCCTCAAGTGTGATAAAAATAGATCTCTAACTTCAAAATGATCCTCTCTCCTTCTCTGATCAACTTGGATTTCATATTTCTAACTACTATCATGTAGCTATCCCTTTATTTGACTATGAAGTTTTTGTGTCTCTGTAACAAAGTCTTATGCTCCTACACTTCAAAACTCATTATGTTTCAAATTACTTAACTCTGAAATTCCTCATGGATGCATCCCATACACTATTTGAAATGGACTTTTTCCAGTGCTTCATTTTGGAGAATCATTATAAGAAAACTCCACCTGGGGAAGAATTTGGTCCCATTGACTATGATGTTCAGTGACCAAACTTCTCAACAGATTTTCCAAACTCCAATTTACCACCTAAGTCTGTCCATTTGTTTGAGGGTGATATGTTTAACTAAAGGAAAAAAAATTCCCCATCCTTTTCGATAAAGTTCTCCAAAAATTTCCCATGAACTTTCTATCTCTGTCTGATACTACACTTCTAGAAAAGCCATGCAATCTCATAAACACCTTAAAAAATAAATTTTCTATGCGAGTAGAATCACTAGTTTTTTGGCATGGTATTATGTGTGCCATTTTTGAAAATAAATCAACCACAAAAACTATGGAATCACTCCCCCTTTAGGTTCTTGGCAATCCCAACACAAAATCCATGCTTATGGCATCCCATGGCCTGTCAGGAATAGGAAATGGCTAATACATAATAATGTTTTGTTGCTTCCCTTTTCCATACTGGTAGACTCTACATCTATCCAAAAATTTCTTCATATCAGATCTCATACTTGGCCAATGGTATGAATAATTCATCTGTGCATAATTCTTATCATGGCCTAAATGTTGAACCAATCCTCCACTATGTTTTTCTTTCAACAAGTTGTCTCTCATTGAGAATTTCAGAATACAGAGTTGGCTTCCTTTGAACAACAATCAATATTGAATTAGATACTCTATCCACTTGCTTATGTTCCTTAGCAAAGGGTTATCACATGCTTCATAATCCTCTTTAAAATCTATATCTTCATGATACATTTCCTTATGGTATTGAAATCCTAAGTTCTCCACTTGAAATTTATGCATAATCAGACATCTCCTGCTCAAATCATCAACAAATTTTTAGCTCTACCACTAATGTGATTAATAACAAAATTAAAATTATGCATGAATTGTATCCATTTAGCATGTCTTTGGTTCAATTTCTCATGTCTGGTTATGCATTGTAAAGCCTGATAATCACTGTACAAGACAAACTCCTTTGGAATGAGATAGTGCCTCCACTTTTCAAAGATTTTATTGCATCATAAAACTTCATATCATATGTAGAATATTTTCTCTTAGTGTCATTCAACTTATCATTGAAATAAGAAACAAGCTTATTGTCTTGGCTTAAGACTACACCAATAGCTACTCCACTTGTATCACACCTATAACACACTATTTCCCCCACCTTGTAAATATAACTAGACTGGCCAAGAAATATGGCAAGCTGATAAATGTGAATATGTGATGTAAATGGACCTTGAGAAAAAGGTCAACGAATGTGAATAACATTTTGAATTTATTGCAGGAACGCTGAGAGGGGATGTGCAGAAAAAGAGACCACGATGGCGGTGGAGGGCACCTGGAAAGGTGGCGTTAACTTCCACCGAGAATTAATATCGTATTTGGACTCCATTGGCTCAAAGAACCAAAAGCATCTCGTTGGCCCCAAATTTAATGTCTCGCAGGTTGGTAGGTGGATGGATTAATGAGGGATGGGATGGTGAACTACCCATCCGTAGAGCCGTCAGGCCTGACCAGGCGCGAGGTTAATCGCACCACATGCAACCTAGCAAGAGGATAAGGCATGGGGTAGAAGCAATTGCGAGAGGGCATATGTGAGGGGAACTCTGGCATTATGCAAAGTGAGTGATAGCAGAGAGGGAGGATTGCAACCTTCGCTCCTGGTCACTGGCAAACAGAGACGCAGTCTCACAACATTGTGGTCTTAGCTCAGGGGTGGCTAGTGGTAAATCCATTGGGAGTCGCTAAGCCTATGGTTGGGTGGAAATGAGCACCCCTCTCAGTAGTTGCTTAACCCTAGTGTCATTTCTGATAAGTGTTTTGTCTCTGACACCTTGAAATATATATGTATTTTGATAATTATTCTCATAAGCTATGTAACTACGAATGTTTTCATTTTAAGAATGTACGAGTAGTATTTTGATCAGTACTAGTAGTTGTATATACTTATTATAGAAGAAACCATGCATGACTTATGTTGATAAATGAATTTAATTATGCATAAGTTGAACCAAGTCAGGCTTCCAGCCCATTCTTGGGAAATTTTTTACCCTTATCTATCTCCACGGATGCCCCAGAATAGATCTCTTCATAGAGATTCCCCTCTTGGAAAGGTTCACCAAGATCCTGGAGAAAGGACTTGAATGAGCAAGTCTTCACAACCCTGTATGAGGAGGAATGACCCTCTTAAAATATCGAAGTAGCAACGTAGGGATAAGTATCAATTGACGGACGAGACCACATCGGAAGACCCATGGTCATTCATGATCGTTAGATTGATGAAAGAAACTAGGGCATTACATACCTTGCCCCTTTTCCTCTATCTTCGTGAATAGCGAGGAAATCGGGATCGTAGACCCCCACGGTCCATGAGAACATCTGGACCGTTGATTTTTCCACATCCATGGAGTAGTGGAAGAGTGCACAAGGTGGGACAGATCTAAGCCATTAGATCTTAGCTAGAAAAACCCGACGACCGTTGGATATGTTAAGAGATGCATGAGGGTTAAGCCCTCGTGAATAGGAAGTTGAAAGTTCCGACGAGATGCGTGGCCATAAGGATATCGGCATTCGTAAAATCAGGAGTCACGATGACATGAGGTCGGGAAATTTCATAGTGAAAATCCCAAAATCAGTATGAGTCATTCATCATAGAAGGACACGTGGACAAGATCAGGAGCCCATTGACATTTCGGAGATCGAGGGGGCAAGATCTCGGAATATCTCAGCAGTGGAAACTCCGAAATCGTGAGAAGCGATCAGGACCATCTGTCATAGGAGGACGCGTGGTGGCAATCGGAGCATGTGTGAAAAGTCCTGAAAGGAAAGCAATCCATCGGGAAAACGGGAATCCCATGGACAAGAAGTCCATACACTTCAAAATTGTGAAGTCCAGAATCCCGACAAAGTAAAAAGAATCCATTGTAGGGCCAACTGTCATTATATCGGCATATCGGGATTCGATATATCGCGAATCCTAAGGAAGAGTACATTTTAGCAGTGGAAAGTCCAAAAACCCGATAGGAGATAAGCTTGTGGTCTTGTGAGATAGTGGTCACGTGGGCCAGGAGTTTAGCCAGGAGGTCTAACACGTAAGGGACCATATCATTGAATTGGCTCATCGGGAATAGTGGAATCAGGACTCCTGTTGACAAGAGTTCATGGTTTCCCATGGTAGAAACCCTAGAGTAGATCGGAGCCATTTGATTGATGGAGGCCACATGTCGAGAGATTAGCTGCATCAGGAAACCGAGGTTCGAGGATTCGGGAGTCCCGTGGTCGAGAGTCTCGATTCTTGTGATGATAAACCCCGATGAATGGATGAGATTCTCTTGGAGGATCTCAGGGTCTGTAATGAACGTTTGATTTAAGAAAGAGACGCAGGCATTAATGCCACGACCCCTTCTTTTTCCCTTGCAAGAGATGAAGGAATCAGGACCATAGACCCCATGGTCCATGGAAGTTCCTGGACTGTCCATATATAGAGCACATGTGGCTGCTGGTAAGAGTTTTGACGTTTCGACATCCGTGGAACCAAAAGGCAAGAAAACCTTGTCTTCGCGAGTCGCAAAATTCTGATCACCGAAGCCTCGAAATGGAGTGAGGTGTGATTAAGATTGAGAAAAGTCAAGATTTGATCGTGACCATTGATCATCCGAAGAAGACCATGACCATTGATCTTGGTTGAGGGTCGTTGTTGTCCATCAAAGGGACACGTGGCTTACGATCGACGTTTCGGGGTTTTGACATCCAGGGAACCAAAAGGCAAGAAAACCTTGTCTTCACGAGTCACGAAATCCCAATACCCAAAGTCCCATGTACCATTGGATCCATGCTCCTAAGAGTCGTTGATCTCTTACACTACTTTCCATATCGAAAGTCAGAGATTTGAATGATGAAGAGTTTTGGAGTCGTTTCACTTCGAACTCCCGAGTACCGAAACCCCAAGAGGATCCATGTCGTTGGATCAGGGGAGGCTTATGGTCGTCGATCCCCCTTTAGAGGGAAACTTTGGAGACCTCGAAAGTTTTCGGGGATTCTTATTGTTAAGAAATCAATGAAAATGTTTGATTTGCGTAGTGGGTATGTGACAAAGTGGTATCAGATCATGGTTGCAACACTCGACCTGACTGGGCTCATGCACTAGTTATGCATAAGCTCCATTTGAAGTACTCCTATAAGGAGTAACCCCCTAAATTAACTCTCTTGTCCAGTATTAAACCTTGGGAACGAGAACCCGACTGTGTATGCAAGTGAAAGAATTATAAATTATGTGCATATTATAAAAATATATCTAACTCTTGACTAACAATCAATGTTTGTCTTTTCACCTAAGCGGATGATCAATCGCAGGAATTTAAAGACGCGGAGAATGGTGACTCACCAAGAGATGGGAAAAGGTTCCCACAATAGAGATGAAGAGTTTGACAAAAGAAGAGCAATAGGAACCCCTCCAGACCTAGCTGAGACTGTGAGGAGTCTCATGGTTGAGTTGCAAAGCTGCAAGGCCGACAATGAAAGGATGATGAAAGAAAAAGAAAAGAAAACTAAAATTAATGCAGTGTTACTACAGAGCTTATCCGACCTACAATGAAAAATGCATCATGAACCTGAAGTACAGAAACATGGTCGTATTAGTGGCCATACTGAGAGGAGCACCTCAAGAAAGGTCCACCCCAGAGGTAAAGGACCCATGCTGGACGATTCCACTGAGAAGGAAGCTAGCGATTCAGAAGGATCTTCCAGTAGCAGGACTAGTTCCTATCCCTGAAAGAAACAAAAGAAACAAAATACTTCCAAGAGTCATAAATTTGAGGAATTCAGAAAGGCCAAACCTTCCTCCTTCGACGGTGAGATAAAGAAGGGAGAGGATGCTGAGGCCTGGCTACTTGGACTAAAGAAATATTTCAGAGTCCATGATTTTTCAGAGAATTTAAAGGCCTGAGTGGCCACTTCAATCTAAACAGAAAAGCTTCCATCTGGTGGGAATATCTTAAGAACATGAAAGGGGTCCACGAGGAGGACCTGTCTTGGAAACGGTTTGACAAGTACTTCCGAAAGAAGTATTTGTCGGAAAGATATTTCGATGAGAAGGATAAAGATTTTTATGAACTCAAACTGGGGCAACTCACTATAGAGGAATATGTCAATAAATTCCTCGATTTATTGAGATATGTACCCTACATCAAAGTAGATAAGGCGAAGGCACGATGCTTCATCAGTGGGCTACCCAAGGAATATCGAAACCGAATTGAATTTGACAAGCCAAAGACCTTAGAAGACACTATATGAAAGGCAACATATTGTCATGAACAATATAACCATCGGGCAGAGTCTCGTGGAGACTGGAAATGGAAGAGTTGCTTGAGATTTTAGAAAAAGGGGAGCAAATCCTCAGGATTTAAAAACTACAAAAAGAACCCTAGAATGAACTTTCCAACCCAAAGTGTACTCCAGCAGAACTTTCCCTCAGTGGACGGAAATAAAACTTCTGGACCTATGCCAGTGAAAACTAATAACCCAAAGAAAGAACCTCTGAAATGCTGGGGTTGTAGAGAAGAGCATCTCCTGAGAGATTGTCCACATCGACAATAGAACAGTCAGAAAGTTTATAACATGCAGAAAGCTACCATAGTCAATGATGTGGCAAGGAGTGTGCCACAGATTTATGCAGCCTTGGATAATAACCAAGATGACCACCAAGCTTCAGTGGTGGAAATATAAGGTATGATTTTCAACCATCTAGTGTCTGTTTTGATTGACCCTGGTTCAAATTTGAGTTATATAACCCCTAGAGCTGTCAATAAGTGTAAGCTACAACCACAGAAGCAAACCAAGCCATGGTTGGTATAGTTAGCCACTGGCACCAAGAGAAAGGTAGTAGAGGTCATACGAGCCTGCCAATTAATGTTGGGTGAATTCCCCACCAAGCAACCCTTAATGTATTACCACTGAGATCATACAACCTAATGATTGGTATGGACTGGCTAGCCACCCATAAATCCAAACTGGACTATTACCATAAAACCTTAGAATGTGTGAGCAAAGAAGGAAAAATGATAACCCTCCAAGGGATCCAAAAACCGGTCTTGGTGAGACAAATATCAGCCCTACAAATGAGAAAGTATTGTCGAAAGGGATGTCCCCTATATGCAATACAGGTGATGAAAAAAATCGAAGGTACTAAACCAAGCCCCGATGATCACCCTATCTTGAGAGAATATAGAGATGTGTTT
>JZKD02S1673092.1:1901281-1919814 GCA_000966675.3 Picea glauca
CTATGGCAAACTCATAAATGTGAATATGTGATGTAAATGGACCTTGAGGAAAAGGTCAATGAATGTGAATAACATTTTGAATTTATTGCAGGACTGCTGAGAGGGGATGTGTAGAGAAAGAGACCATGATGGCAATGGACGGCACCTGGAAAGGTGGCATTAACTTCCACCGAGAATTAATACCATATTTGAATTCCACTGGCCTAGAGAACCAAAAGCGGCTCGTTGCCCTGAATTTAATGTCTCGCAAGCTGGTAGGCGGATGGCTTAATGAGGGATGGGATGGTGAACCGCCCATCCATAGAGCCGTCAGGCCTGACCAGGCGCGAGGGTAATTGCGCCACACACAACCTCGCAAGAGGATAAGGCATGGGGTAGAATCGATTGTGGGAGGGAAGACGCAAGGGGAACTCTGGCATTATGCAGTGTGAATGATAGTAGAGAGGGAGGATTGCAACCTTCGCTCCTGGTCACTGGCAAACAGAGACGCAGTCTCACAACATCATGGTCTCAGCTCAGGGGTGGCTAGTGGTAAATTCATTGCGAGTCAATAAGCCTACGGTTGGGTGGAAATGAGCACCCCTCTCAGCAGTTGCTTAACCCTTGTGTCATTTCTAATAAGTTTTTTGCCTCTGGCACCTTGAAATATATATGTATTTTGATAATTATGCTCATAAGCTGTGGAACTGTGAATGTTTTCATTTTAAGAATGTCCGAGTAGTATTTTGATCAGTACTAGTAGTTGTATATACTTATAATAGAAGAAACCATGCATGACTTATGTTGATAAATGAATTTAATTATTCATAAGTTGAACCAAGTCAGGCTTCCAGCCCGTTCTCAGGAAATTGTTTACCCTTATCTGTCTCCAGGGATGCCCTGGAATAGATCTCTTCACACAGATTCCCCTCTTGGAAAGGTTTACCAAGAACCTAGAAAAAGGACTTGAATGAGAAAGTCTTCACAACCTTGTACGAGGAGGAATGACCCTCTTAAAATCCCGAAGTAGCAGTGTAGGGATAAGTATCGATTGACGGATGAGACCTCGTCAAAAGACCCTTGGTCATTCACGACTGTTAGATTGACGAAAGAAACCAGGGCATTACATACCTTGCCCCTTTTCCTCTATCTTCGTGAATAGCGAGGAAATCAAGATCGTAGACCCCCACAGTCCATGAGAACATCTTGACCGTTGATTTTTCCACATCCATGGAGTAGTGGAAGAGTGCACAAGGTGGGACAGATCTGAGCCATTTGATCTTAGCTAGAAAAACCTGACGACCGTTGGATATGTTAAGAGATGCATGAGGGTTAAGCCCTTGTGAATAGGAGGTTGAAAGTTTCGACGAGAGGCATGGCCATCGGGATATCGACATTCGTGAAATCGGGAGTCACGATGACATGAGGTCAGGAACTTTCATAGTGAAAATCCTGAAATCAATATGATTCGTTCATCATAGAAGGACATGTGGACAAGATCGGGAGCCCGTCAGCATTTCGAAGATCGAGGGGGCAAGATGCCAGAATATCTCAGTAGTGGAAACTCCGAAATCGTGAGAAGTGATCAGGACCGTCTGTCATAGGAGGATGCGTGGTGGAAATCAGAGCATGCGAGAAAAGTCCCGAAAGGAAAGTCATCCATTGAGAAAATGGGAATCTTGTGGACAAGAAGTCCATACACTTCAAAATTGTGAAGTCTGGAATCTCGACAAAGTGAAAAGCATCCATTGTAGGGCCAGCTGTCATTATATTGGCATATTGGGATTCGGAGGATCGCGAATCCTGAGGACAAGTGCATTTCGGCAATGGAAAGTCCAAAAACCAAACAGGAGATAAGGCTGTGGTCTTTTGAGATAGTGGTCACATGGGCCAGGAGTTTAGCCAGGAGGGCTAACATGTAAGGGACCATATCGGTGAATTGGCTCATTGGGAATCGCATAATTGGGACTCCTGTTGACAAGAGTTTGGGGTTTCCCATGGTGGAAACCTCAGAGTAGATCGGAGCCGTCTGATTGATGGAGGCCACGTGTCAAGATATTAACTGCATCAGGAAACCGGGGTTCGAGGATTCGGGAGTCCCGTGATCAAGAGTCTATATTCTTGTGATGACAAACTCCAATGAACGGATGAGATTCTCTCAGAGGATCTTAGGATATGTAATGACCATTTGATTTAAGAAAGAGACGCAGGCATTAATGCCATGACCCCTTCTTTTTCCCTTGCAAGAGATGAAGGAATCGGGACCATAGATCCCATGGTCCATGGAAGTTCCTAGACCGTCCATCTATAGATCACATGTGGTCGCTGGTAAGCATTTCGACATTTCGGCATCCAGGGAACCAAAAGGCAAGAAAACCTTGTCTTTGCGAGTCTCGAAATTCCAATCACCGAAGCCTCGAAATGGAGTGAGGTGTGATTAAGATTGAGAAAAGTCAGGATTTGATCATGACCGTTGATCATCCCAAGAAGACCACGACCGTCGATCTTGGTTGAGGGTCACCGTCGTCCATCAAAGGGACACGTGGTTTCCAGTCAATGTTTCAACATTTTGACATCCAGGGAACCAAAAGGAAAGAAAACCTTGTCTTCGCAAATCACGAAATCTCGATACCCAAAGTACCATGGACCGTTGGATCCACACTCCTAATAGTCGTCAATCTCTTACATGAATTTCCATATCAGAAGTCGAAGATTTGAATGACGAAGAGTTGTGGATTTGTTGCACTTTGAACTCCCAAGTACCGAAACCCCGAGAGGATCCATGCCATTGGATCAGGGGAGGCTTACGACCGTCGATCCCCCTTTAGGGGGAAACTTTGGAGACCTCAGAAGTTTTCAGGGATTCTGATTTTTAAGAAATCAATGAAAAAGTTTGATTTGCGTAGTGGGTATGTGAAAATACTTCCTGCTATTTTGTTATCTTCTCCTTTAATACTATGAATATTTTTTCATCTTCCTCTATCCAATTAAAATACTTATGTTTTTTCTTAATGGTTTCCATTATGGGTGCATAAATTCCATTGAAATTCTTGATGAATTTCCTATAAAAACTTGCTAATACATGGAAGATTCTCACCTCAAACATTCTTCACAGAGAAGGTCATTGTTTGATTACCCTCGCCTTCTATGGATCCATCTTCAATTCATTTGAAGATATCAAAAAACCCTATTATATGAGTTTTTTCTTCATGAAAGAGCATTTCTTCAAATTTATCAACAACTTCTCCTGTTGCAACCTCCTCTTCACTAATGTCAATTTCCTTAAGGGATCTTCTTTATTTTTACTGAAGACTAGGATATCATCCAAATACACAATTACAAACTTACCTATGAAGTCTTTGAGTACTTCATTCATCAATCTCATGAATATGCATGGGGCATTTTTTAAGCCAAATGGAATAACAAGCCATTCATACAACCCTTCATTTGTATTGAATGTTGTCTACCATTCATATTCTTCTCTAATTCTTATCTTATGATAGCCACTCTTCAAGTCTAACTTGGAAAAATAATTTTCTCCACTCAAGGAATCCATCAAATCATCCATTTTGGGTAAAGGGAATCTATACCTGATGGTAATCTTCTTTATGGCTCTAGAATCTATGCACAATCTCCAACCTCCATATTTCTTTGGAATCAACATAGTTGGTACTATGCATGGACTCAAACTCTCTTGACCAAACCCTTATCCAAAAACTCTTGGACTTGGTTCTTGACCTCTTCACTCTCTTGAGGTGTCAACCTATATGTTGATTTGTTTGGAAAACTTGCTCCTAGAATAAGGTCAATGTGATGATTGATGCTCCTAATGGGTGGTAAAGAATGATGTAATTCATCCACCATGATGTCAACAAAATTATCCAACAATTCCTCAATCTCTACAAGAAGATCATCCAAAAATGTAATTGAAAGAATGACTCTAGGATTTCTTTCTACATCAAACTGCATCTCCTGTTCTTTCTTGACTTCGTTCAAGAGTTCCTTCCCACTCATGAGAAGTATTCTTGGAATAGATTTTTCCTTTACTTTCTTGTCCTCCATTGGCAACAACATATGTGTAGGACCATTCTTCTCAAGGGTTTAAGTATTTTTCCTCCCATCATGTATGATTTTTTTGTTAAATTTCCATGGTCTTCCCAGTAGAACATGAAAAACGTCCATGGGTATTACATAAAACAAAATATCATCTTTATAACCTCCTATATTAAATTCATCATTTCACTGTCAACTTACCATGACTTGGTGTCATTTCTTCAACCATGATACCTTGTAAGGGCTTGGATGTGCATTTGTCTCCATTTGGATCTTTTCCACCATTTATGTGGATACTAGATTATCAGTGCTTCCATTGTTTATGATCACCTTGCATACCCTATCCTTGGTCTTGCAAGAAGTCATAAACATACTATTTCTCTGAATGGATCTTTTGCTTCTTTCTCTTATTTTAAGATAACTTTCCTCATCATGAGGGATTTCCCATATTCCCCTGCTTCTGCCTCCACATTCCTTCTTTGAGCTTCTCCACCTCCTTCTTTATTCTTCCTCTCAGGACATTCCCAAGACATATTCCATGTCTTTCCATAAGCATATCATTTCGCTTCTCCTCTTATACCTCTTCCTCTTCCTCGAGAAAAATATTTTATGCCACCATATTGTCCACCTCTCGAAATTCCTCCTCTTTTCATATGATTGTGATACCTCCCTAATTCAGGTTTATTTTTTGGAACTTCTCTCTGAAAATTCCTTTCCCTCTACTTGGAATATGTCATCTGTTTCGCTAGGTTTGTTTTCTGGTCAATTTATCCTTTGATTTCAATTATTCCTAATAAGAATCTTCCACCATTCTCATTGTCATGATACCGATTTCCTCTTGAATTTCATATCTCAGGCCATTAATATACCTTCCAACTTTTTCCTCATCACTCTCTTGATGTCCTGCTCTAATGTTCAATATGTAAAATTATTCACTATATTACTTCACTGACAAGCCCTTCTGTCTCAAGTTTTATAATCTCCTGAAAATATTGATCTGATAGTATTTGGGTATGAACTTATCTTTCAATTTAACTACCATCCTATCCCATTTTTTGATCATTTTCTTACCTTTGTTCCTTTTGTTGGCTTGCAATTCATCCCACCATAGCACTGCATGTCCCTTCAGTCTGGTAACAACATGATTCACCTTCTTCTCATCCTCAATTTATTCATAATCTAAGTAATTTTCTAAGTCCATTATACAATCCATCATCTCCTGAACATCCAAATTTCCTTCATACATCGATACTTCCATTTTTTCTCTAGATCCCATTTTTAAAACTGCTTTCAACAAGAATTCCTCTACAACATCTCCTTTTGCAGTTTCTTCAACTTCCATTTCTTCACTCTCATCTTTGATGATGTCACAAGAAGCAAGTTATCTTCTCTACGTTGTCACCATCGCATCCAATTTTGCATGGAGTTGCCTCATTTCTTGTTCCATGGTTGGATTTGCTACAAGTCTCTCTGCACATCTTCTAGGTGGCATTATTCTAAACCTTCCTTCACATAAAGATTAAATTCAAGCTTTGATACCAACTCATGCATACCCCACCTTCTCCTAGGGTCTGCATGACATCTTGTTCTAGGATCGTTCTATTCAGGAGATGAAATTAGCTCATGGGCTCCCTCCTAGACAAAAATTTCAATACAATGGTATTTGCAATTTCTTCTTGAATGCATTTTTTCTTTTTCAGGAGTCCCTGAGCACTAGAAGAGCCTCCTCAAAGACCGAGGGACAAAATTGTGGGACAAACATTCAATTCTTTAAAGTTTCAAGACTTTGGGACTTTCTATTCTTTTTGTCTCCCAAGAGAAAATACATGAACTGTCGAACATTAGGCAGAAAGATCAAGGACTTTCAGCAAATATCGAGATCGATGGCTCAAATTACATTTTCTAGGATTCAAAAACATCTTCATAACGCCTTTTCCACAAATATCGTGAATCACTGAAACTCCAAAGGGTCTTATCCTTCCTCCATGTTTCCCCTTCTTTATCAAAAACTAGGATTCCTTACGGGACTCCAAGGATCTTCTTCCTATATACACAACTATTCAATTTCATCAAAGTGCCACATCCTTGAACTAAGAGATCTTTCACCACGCATCTATTTCCAATGGACAACTATATTTGACTCTGGCCTTAGGTCCTTTGCGACCTCACAACACTTCCCTCTATTTCCTCCAGAGTGCCATACCTCCAGACCTTCGGATCCACTACCACGTTTCCTTCCTCTGATCAATGGTATTGATAAACTATGGGCCTTAGGACTCCGAAGAGATCAACCTCGTCCTCCTTCCATTCTCCTGGAGTATCTATCCTCTGGATATTCTGATCTATTGATGTGCATCCTCTCCAATGGATGAACCAGATGAAATCCAAGGCTTTGGGACTTTGGGGTTCCTCAACCCTTGAACATCCACTCCTAAGTTCTTCTGGAGTGCTAGTCCACCAGAGTACATGATCTACTGACATGTGTCCTTAGGTTTTGGAAGAATATGATTAACACCACATGTTGAATCTCCTGAATTTGCAAAGTCTGAAGGACTTCGCCGATAAACCCTTGCACAACTCCTCGTAATCCAATGACTGTCCTCTCTCCTACACACTCATGAATGGATCTCAATGATTGATTTACATTCTTCGATAACTTATCCTTTGAACTCAATCCATGAATTCTCCACATTCAAAAAGTCTCAACAAATCATAGGTTTAAACTCCATGCTCCTTCTCCATATCTAAGGGTGATGAAAGACCCTAGATCCTCATGAACAGATCTCAATCATTCAACTCTTAAAAAAATGAATATTCCTCTCCTTAAATATTTTGACCATTATCCTTCCTGAGCTTGAATACACTAGATAAATAGGATCTCTGGTGCCCTCTTGTGCACTCCTATGGCACTTTAAACATCTTGACTTATAAATTTTCTAAGTCCCTCCAGCGAAACTCTTGTACTCATTATCTCTTCTGAGATTTTTTCCTTTGAGGTTTATAGACCTCAAGCATACTCCTTGGTTCCTTGGAAATTCCAACGAGTTTCAGACTTAGAGACTTTTAAGAAATATCCTCACAAACTCCTTGCATTCATTTCCTCTGAGACTTCTTCAACACTTAAACAAAGTGTTTTCCTGATGCACTCCTTGCACAAGTATTCTCCAATATTTGTTCTCCACTAAAAAATTGTGCACTCTTTTCACTTCAACTGAACAAATGTTCACTCCTTGCACTTCAACTGCAAATTTACGTTATCTCTTATGAGATTTTGAGTTTATATTGACTTGGCCTACACACTCCTTGCGGGCACTATGCACTCCTTGCACCAAGAATATCAAAAGAGAAAAAAATGAACTTTACATAAACATCAAAGGTTCCCACACTTAACCATGAAAAACATATCCATGCTTAAAATATACATAAAGAGATAAAACAAAGAGAGTATAAAGAAACAACACATGTACTAAAATAATTCAGATAAACATAACACCATACATTTGGAATTAAACCTCTTTGCTTGTATTCATTCAATAATATATGTACATGGACTCACACTACTCTCTGCAACTCTTCATAAGCTTCAAACGCTCTTTCAACAACAATAACAATAACAATCAACAACCTTATTTGGGCATAAAATACATATATTCATACATGGATGGGCTTCTCAAGAATTCCCTCCATACTACCTTAGAGTTATCCTATCATAGTTAATACATTCATCTACTAAGGAATATTACATTGAATGGAAATTATAATCATATATGAGTCTATACTTAGTATCTGTACAACCTTATCTAATAATTAAAACGATCACAACCTCGAAAGCCTTGTGTGATGGCTCTTTCCTAAAAATATTAAAAATATTGAAATTGCAATCCTTTCAAAATAGAAAGGTGCACTCTCCTTGGAATTCAAAAACACTTCAAATCTGTGTGTTGGGTGTTGAGTTGTGCTACACCTGGCCTCTTTAATTGTTTATGATGATGATCTTTCATCATACTCCTCTGGACAATAATATATGGACTTTATCCATGATCTCCTGAACTATTTTTCCATGCTTTTGAATGTCAGATTGATTTACTCAACTAGCATCCTCTACTGGGTGACCCTTCAAGTTCACTAGGGACTCAAAATAAGTCTTCCTCCTAGTCTTCTTATCAATCCTCTAGTCTATGATTTTATCCATCTGTGTATTTTCTACTGTTGGTAGCTGCTTCTCCCATTGAACCTCCTTTTGATCATCTAATCTTCATGTATCATCCATCTTGTAAGGGTACAGGTCTACAACATTGAATATGGGTGATAGTCCGACATCCTCTAGCAGCTAAATCTCACAATCATTTGCATCAAACTTTCTGAGGATATTGGTCCTATCCTCTTCATATTCAATTTATTATATGTTCCCCTTGGGAACATTTCCTTCCTCAAGTCTAGATACCCAACTTCGAAATGAGCCTCTCTCCTTTTTTTGATCAACTTAGATTTTATATTTTTGAGTGCTATCCTATACCTGTCCCTATGTCTAACTATGAAGTTTTTGCATCTATGCAGAAAAGTATTCTTATCCTACACTTCGTAACTCATTAGGTTTCAAATTCCATAGCTCATAAATTCCTCTTGGATGCATCCCATACAGTATTTGAAATGGAATTTTTCCAGTGATTCTATTTAGAGAATCATTATAAGCAAACTCTTCCTAGGGAAGAATTTGATCCCAATGAATGTGATATTCAGTGACCAAACTTCTCAACATATTTCCCAAACTCTGATTTACCACCTCAACTTGTCCATCTGTTTAAGGGTAATATGTTGAACTGAAGGACAAAATTTTCCCCATCCTTTTCCATAGAGTTCTCCAAAAGTGTCCCACAAAATTGGTATCTCTGTCTGAGGCTATAATTCTAGAGAAGCCATGCAATCTCACAACCTCATTAAAAAATATTTTTTCTATGTGAGTATTATCAGTAGTTTTCTGGCATGGTATGGAGTGTGCCATTTTTGAAAATCTATCAACCACAACAAATATGGAATCACTCCCCCTCTAGGTTCTTGGAAATCCCAACAAAAAATCCATGTTTATGGCATCCCACGACTTGTTTGGAATGGGCAATGGATGATATAAACCAATGTTCGGTTGCTTCCCTTTTGCATACTAGTAGACTCTACATATTTCCACAAATCTATTCACATCATATCTCATACTTGGCCAATGGTATGAAGAATTTAGCTTTGCATAAGTCTTATCATGGCCAAAATTTCCAGCCAATCCTCCACTATGTTTTTCTTTCAACAGGTTGTCTCTCATTGAGCATTTCAGAATACAGAGTTGGCTTCCTTTGAACAATAGTCCATATTAAATTAGATACTCTATCCACTAGATTATGTCCCTTAGCAAAGGGTTCTCACATGCTTTATAATCCTCTTTAAAATCTGGATCTTCACGATACATTTCCTTAAGGTATTCAAACTGTAAGCTCTCCACTTGAAATCATTACATAATCATACATCTCCTGCTCAAATCCTCAACAACTTTGTTAGTGCTACCACTAATGTGCTTAATAAAAAAAGTAAAATTATGCATGAATTATACCCATTTTTCATGTCTTTGGTTCAATTTCTCATGTCTAGTTATGAATTATAAATCTTGATTATCATTATACAATACAAAATCCTTCGGAATGAGATAGTGCCTCCACTTTTAAGAGATTGTATTACATAATAAAACTCCTTATAATATGTAGAATATATTCTCTTAGTTTCATTCAGCTTCTCACTAAAATAAGAAACATGCTTATTGTCTTGGCTCAAGACTGCACCAATAGCTACTCCACTTGCATCACACCTCACTTGAAATATCTTCTTGAAATATGGAAGAACTAGAATAGGTTGTTTTGTTTTCTTCTCTTTTAATACTCTGAAACTCTTTTCAAATTCCTTTTTCCAATTAAAAGGCTTATGTTTTTTCTTTATGGTATCCATTATGGGTGCACAAATGCTACTGAAATTCTTGATGAATTTCCTGTAAAAACTTGCTAATCCATGGAAGGTTCTCACCTCAAATCTTTATTCCTGATGAAATTCTTTGATTACCATCACCTCTTCTGGATCTATCTTCAAATCATTTGAAGATATAAAAAAAACCAAGTATATGAGTTATGTCTTCATGAAAGAAAATTTCTTCAGATTTATTAACAACTTCTCCTGTTGCAACCTCCTCATCACTAATGTCAAGTATCTTAAGTGCTCTTCTTCAGTTTTACTAAATACTATGATATCATCCAAATACAAAATTACAAAACTACCTATGAAGTCTTTGAGTACTTCATTCATCAATCTCATGAATGTTCTTGGGAAAGTTGTTAATCCAAATGGCATAACAAAACATTCATAGAACCTTTCATTTGTCTTCAATGTTGTCTTCCATTCATCTCCTTCTCTCATTCTTATCTGATGATAGACACTCTTAAAGTCTATCTTGGAAAAAAAAAATTCTCCACTCAAGTAATCCATAAAATCATCCATTCTATGTAAAGTGAATCTATACCTGATGGTAATCTTGTTGATGGCTCTAGAATCTATGCACATTCTCTAGCCTCCATCTTTCTTTGGACTCAGCACAGTTGGTACCATGCATGGACTCAAACTCTCTCAGATCAAACCCTTATCCAACAACTCTTGGGCTTGGTTCTTGACCTATTCATTCTCTTGAGGTGTCAACCTATATGCTACTTTGTTTGGAAAAATTGCTCTTGGAATAAGGTTAATGTGATGATTGATGCTCCTAATGGATGGTAAAGAACTAGGTAATTCATCCACCACAATGTTAGCAAAATTATCCAACAATTCCTGAAACTCTATAGGAAGATCATCCACATAATTACTCGTAAGGAAGACTCTAGGCTTTCTTACTACAACAAAATGCATCTCCTATTCTTTTTTGACTTTGTTAAAGAGTTCCTTCCCACTCATGAGAGGTATGCTTGGTCCAGCTTTTTCCTTTACTTTCTTGTCCTCCATTAGAAACAACATATGTGTACATCCATTCTTCTCAAGGGTGTAAGTATTTATTTGCCCATCATGTATGAAATTTCTATCAAATTTCCATGGTATTCACAACAAAACATGACAAATGTCCATGGGTATTACATCACACAGAATCTCATCTTTATAACCTCCTATCTTAAATTCAACATTGCATTGTTGAATTACCATGACTTGGTGTCCTTTCTGCAGCAGGATACCTTTTATGGGTTCATATGTGTAGTTGTATCCAAATCTATATTTTCCATTATTTATGTGGATACTATATTATCAGTGCTCCCACTTTCTATGATCACCTTCCGTACCCTATCTTCGGTCTTGCAAGCAGTTCTAAATAGATTGTTTCTCTAAACTAGATCTTTGGTTTCTTTCTCTGGTTTTAAGAGAACTTTCCTCATCATGAGGGACTTCCCATCTTCTACCACTTGTGCCTCCACATTCATTCTTTGAGCTTCAAAAATGTGAGATTATCCACTTCCTTCTTTCTTCTTCCTCTCAGGACATTCTCAAGACATATGCCCTGTCTTCCCATAGGCATAACATTTCACTTCTCCTCCTCTTCCTCTTCCTATTCCTCGAGAAAAAAAGTTTATGCTACTATATTGTCCATATTTCAAACTTCCTCCTCTTTATGTATGACGGTGATACCTCCTTGATTCAAGTTTAGACTTATGTAACTTCTATCGAACAGTTCCTTTGCCTATGCTTGGACTCTTTTCTCTATTTCCCTGGATTTTTGTTTTGGCCAACTTATCCTATGCTTTCAGTGCTTCATGATAAGAATATTCCATCATTATCATTGTCATCATATTGATTTCCTCCTGAATTTAATATCTCATTCCATTAATATACTTGGAAACATTTTCCTCATCACTCTCTCGATGTCCTTCTCTGATGTTCAATGTGTAAAATTATTCAGTGTATTCTTTCATTGACAATCCCTTCTGTCTCAAGTTATGTTATCTCCTGAACATATTGATATGATAGTAGTTGGGAATGAATTTTTCTTTCAAGTTATCTACCATCCTATCCCATTTTTTTTTATCTTTTTATTACCTTTGTGCCTTATGTTAGCTTGCAAATCATTCAACCATAGCGTTTCATGTCCCTTCAGTCTGGTAACATAATGCTTCACCTTCTTTTCATCCTCAATTTATTCATAATTGAAGTACTTTTTTAAGGTCGTTATCCAATCCAGCAACTCCTCAACATGCAAGCTACCTTCATACATCGGGACTTCCATTTTTTCTCTAGATCCCATTTTTACAACTTCTCTCAACAAGCATTCCTTTGCATCATCTCCTTTTGTAGCTTCTTCAACTTCCATTTCTTCATTCTCAACTTACCTGATGTCACCATAATTAGTTTATCCTCTCTATGTTGTCTCCATGGAATAAAATCTCGCAAGGAGTTTCCTCATTTCTCGTTCCATGGCTAGATTTTGTATAGGGCTCTCTGCGTGTCTTCTGGGCAAAATGATTCTAAACATTCCTTCACATAGAGCTTAAATTCAAGCTTTTATATCACTTGATGCATACCCCACCCTCTCCTAGGGTTGGAGTGACCTCCTAGTCTAGGATCATTCTATTCAGGAGCTTAATTTAGCTCACGGCTACCCTTCGAGCCAAAAATTTCAATACACAAGTCTTCAAAATTTCTTTCCAAATGAAAATTTTCTTCTTTGGGAGTCCCCGAGAACTGGCAGAGCCTCCCCAGAGACCAAGGGAAAAAACCATGGCACAAACCTTCAATCCCCAAAATTTTTGAGACTTTCATAATTTTTATCCTTTTTCTCTCCCAAGACAAAATATGTGAACTATCGAACACTAGGAGGAAAGATCAACAACTTTCAGCAGATAGCGAGATCAGTGGTTGAAATTACATTTTCCAAACTTTGGAAATTTCTTCACAATGACTTTTCGACAAATCTCATGGATCGCTAAGACTTCGAAGGGTCTTCTCCTTACTCCATGTGTCCCCTTCTTGATCGACAACTAGGATGTCTTTCGGGACTCGAGGGATTTTATTCTTGTCTACATGACGATTCGATTTCTCTGAGGTGGTACATCCCTAAACTATGGGATCGTTCACCATGTGTCCTTTAATAATGGACGGATGGATTTGAATCTAGCCTTTGGGCCTTCATGACCTCACATCACTACCCTTTATTTCCTTTGGAGTGTCAGACTTCTGGATCTGCTACCACGTTTCCCTCCCATGATCAATAGTTTTGATCAACTCTAGGCTTCTAGAATCTAGATAGATTGACCTCCTCTTCCTTCCATTCTCTCGGAGTATTTATCCTATGGATATTCTGATATGATAATGCATTTCCTCTCCAGTGGACTGCCTAGATGAACTCTGGGTCTTCGAGACTTTTAGGTTCCTCCACTCTTGAACCTCCACTCCTAAATTCTTCTGGAGTGCTAGTCCATCAAAGTACACGATATGCTGACACGTGTCCTCGAGTTTTGGATGGATACGATTAACTCCACATGACAAATATATTAAATGCATGAAGTCTGAAGGACTTCGCCAATTAACACTCATTCAACTCCCCTTGATCCAACGACTGTCCACTCTTGATGTAGGAGCATCACCAACAAATGAAAAGCGTAAGATAGTCGAGTGCACTAGCCCATATTTTGAAATATTTCGAATTCCAAAGTTGGAGTATTAATGTAATATTTGTGAAAGATTTCGATTTATGAGCATATTTAATGATCGAAGGCTGATCCATCACATAATATCAATGGGGGACTACATTTTTATTTAATGTGAAGGATTGTAGTACAGATCTAGAGCGTTTTCTCTTATATGTCTAACTGAAATATTAATTGTAATAAATGTTAAGTAGTTGAGATCTTTTATTTCGATATGATAGTCTTAGAGTAGTTGAAGGGAAGAACTCAAAGAGCCCTCTTGTATACAAGTTTTATGTTGTTTCCCAGGAGTTTTGGTTGGCACTCTAGTTATCAAGAACCATCGCCATTGTAGCAAAGAGTTGATAGCTACCGATAAGTAGTGTATGAATGTATGTAACTTTCAGTTGCAGGAATATAACAGAGGAGTATTGGCCCAAATGTATGGTGTTATTGTGTCTATCTGAATAAGTGAATGGTAGAATTTCTATTTTATTTTCAATTCTCTGTTATTTATTGTTATTGTATCTATGCATTCATTTACATGGTTAGATGTGTGAATCAATGAGATTTTAAATAATTTTCAATTGTTTCTCTTCTATGAGCAAGTGCAAGGAATTCATAGTGTCTGCAAGGAGTACCTTGACATGGTTTGTTTTGACTTGTAAGATCATAAGAGATAGCGTGAAATTATGTATGTAAGGAGTGCATAGTCATCTACAATGACTGCACGACAGAGTTTCAAACTCAAAATATCAGGAGGATTAGCATGAATTTAGTCGCAAATAAGTGGTTGAATAACACTCGCAAAGAGTGAGAAATTATCCATAGAGAAATTAAGGGTAGAAGAGAACCCATTGCAAGGCGTGCACAGGATGAGTTTCGACTAAGTGTCGAAAAGAGTGTTCTAAAGAGACAAGATTCCAAGAGAGAACAAGATCAGCAGGGAGAACGACGAGAAATCCTCTAAGGAAGGAATCCTTTGAGATTTCTATGCTTTTAGAAAGCATAGATTYGTCCAGGAGGTATTGGAATCATTCCAGACCGTCATATCTAGGAGAAATATGCGGAGGTTGGCCTTAAGAAATTTTGGCACTTCATAGTTAGGGAAGTTTGGATTTTTTGCAAGGGAAAAGTCGTGAACTTGTGGAGTTGTGAAGTAATCGTAACCGATCGCTGTGTAGGAGACGCGTGGAAGAATATTGGGAAATTCAGAAGTGGGAAGTCTAGAGGGTTGTGTGTAAGGTGAATAAGAGTTTTGTGAAGCCTAAAAACTGGAAGAACTTTTGGGTCATCATAATTAAAAGAGGCATGTGGCATGAGGTTTGGATTTCAGAGGAAAATGCTTCGAAAAATCTCTAAGCTAGAGGTCAGGATATCCCTAAAGCTCGAAGTTGTGAAGGGATAGATCCACGGTCATAACTAATGGTCACTTAGGACAAAAAGGGCCTATGTACAGTAATTTTGGGTACCCATAGGGACCTGAAGAGTCAATATAACTCAAGAGTTGAATATCCAATACTGGGAGGTCATGTAGCCTTTAGGAGGGAAGGGGGGTCTGCGCCAACATTCCTGCACACTCCCAAATGGATATCGACCGTTGATTTCCATTCTTTCGTAACTTCTCCTTTGAAATCAATCCATGACTTCTCCAAACACATGAAGTCTCAACAAATCATAGGGTTAAACCTCTTGTTTATTCTCCATATCTAAGCGTGAGGAAAGACCCTGGATCCTCCCGAACAGATCTCAATCGTTCGACTCTTAAAAAAAATCTTCCTCTTCTTAAATATTCTGATCATTATCCTTTCTGAACTTGACTACACGAGATAAATAGGATCGTTGGTGCCCTCCTATGCACTCCTCTAGCACTTTAAATCTCTTGACTTAGAAATTTTCTAAGTCCCTCCTATAGAAATATTGTACCTACTATCTCTTTTGAGCTTTGTTCCTCCGATGTTTATAGACCTCAGGCACACTCCTTGCATCCCTGGAACTTCCAAGGAGTTTTAGACTTATATATTTTTGAGAAAATATCCTCACGCACTCCTTGAGTTCGTCTCCTATGAGACTTCTTCAACACTTAAACAAAGTGTTTGTCTGATGCACTCCCTGTATGATTCTTCTCCAGTATTTGTTCTCCCTAAGAAACTGTGCACTCTTTGCACTTCAACTGAACAACTGTGCATTCCTTGCACTTCAACTGTAAACTCATGTTATCTCTTCTAAGATTTTGAGTCTATCTCGACTCATCCTATGCATGCCTTGCGGGCATTTTGCATTCATTGCACCATGAATCGTAGAAGAGAAACAATAGAAATTTACAGAAACATAAAATGTTCCCACACTTAACCATGAAAAACTTATCCATGCATAAAATACACATAAACAGATAAAAAACAGAGAGAATAATGAAACATCACATGTACTAAAATAATTCAGATAAACACAACACCATACATTTGGAATCAAACCTCTCTGCTTGTATTCATTCAGTAAAATATGTGCATGGACTCATACAACTCTTCATAAGATTCAATCGCTCTTTCAACAACAATAGCAATAACAATCATCAGCCTCATTTGGGCATAAAATACATATATTTATACATGGAGAGGCTTCTTGAGCCTTCCCTCTAGACTACCTTAGAGATATCCTATCATAGTTAATATATTCATATACTAAGGACTATTACATTGAATGGAAATTAGATTCATATATGAGTCAATACTCAATATCTTTACAACCTTATCTGATAATTAAAATAATCACAACCTCGACGGCCTTATGTGATGTCTCTTTCCTCGAAATATTAAAAATATTTAAATTACAATCCTTTGAAAACATAATGACACACTGTTATAACCCTAATTTTCACCATACATGCTTACCTGGCATCAGGCCATCTCAGATCCCTTCTTTTCCAAAGAACTACTGAACAACTCTTTAAAAAACCTCTCTTATAAGGTCCCACGTGCCCTACTCTATTACTGCACGTGTGTACATGCTAGTTGACCTCAAACAGCCCGCATGGACCGACAAAAGCACAAAAAAAAGGAAAGTTGCCAATGGAACACACAACTTTGGGTGAGTTAACTGAAACTCCTGGCCATGCATGGACGAGGAGTTTTAGTTAACTCACCTGTGTGTTCCATCGGAAAATTTCCTTTTTTCGCGCTTTTGTCGGTCCACGTGGGCTGTTTGAGGTCAGCTAGTGTGTACACGCATGCAGTAATGGAGTAGGGTGTGTGGGACCTTATAAAATAGGTTTTTAAAAGAGTTGTTCAACAGTGATTTGGCAAAGAAGGGATCTGAGATGGCCTGATGCCAGGTAAGCATGTATGGTGCAAATTAGGGTTATAACATGCGCTCTCCTCATAATTCAAAAACACTTCAAATCAATGTGTTGGGTGCTGAGTTCTTCTCCACTTGTCCTCTTTAATTGTTGATGATGATGCTCCTACATCATAATATAACATATATGTTATGTTATATTTCATATTTTGTGTTATAACATATAACCTATATTATATATATAACATAACATATATGTTATATAACATGACATATGTGTTATATAACATATGTCATGAAATATATGTTATATAACATATAACACATATGTTATATGTTATAGAACATATAACATATGTTATATAAGACATATAACATATATATATTATATAACAATATATATATGTATATATAGATATAGATATAGATATAGATATAGATAGATAGATAGATAGATAGATAGATAGATATAGGCATTTCCTCATTTCTTGTAGATTAGGGAGTGGTCTCGAGGGCTACTTCTTGGTCTATGGGGGGACTGGTGCGATGTCGGCTAGAGGTCCGTAGGGACGATGTCGAGCGTCCTCCAGACCACCCACGAACCAATGAGCGGTCCACATAATCACTACCCGACCCACGAAGGGCTGGGGTGATGCTATATATATATATATATATATATATATATTATGTATATAACATATATAACATATATATTATAATATAACACACACACACACACACACACACATAAGTATTATATGGTTTGTATTTTTTTTTTAAATTGTATATTTTAATTTTCTTAAAGGGCTAGAGTTCTCCTTTTGAATCCACAGTTCTCGTAAAGTTGTTAATATTGTTTATGTTGTAAGTATTCCATCTAATTCATCCATGCTCAACGTAAATAGAAATTTCATTTCTTCTAGAGATGAGATTTTAGGGTCAAATATTACTAGGAGATATATCAATATCTTTTGCACAATAACTAAATTTTCAATATTTTCTCTCAGGCCTCTTACAATATTCATAATTTCATCAACTTAGAGAAAGTAAACTGTAATATCTTCATCTTCCTTCATTCTCATATGTTCAAATTTTCCTATGTAAGTATCAAGTTTGGCCCCTTTGATTTTAGCATCTCCTTCATAAACATTGTTGAGCTTGTCCCAACTCTCCTTTGCATAATCACAATGCATAACTTTAACAAATTCTAAACTTGTTAGATCATTTAGAATGTTATATATAGCCTTTGCATTGTATTTATTGATATTTTTCCTTGCATTATATTCTGGGGGAGAAGTTAGTGTAGTGTATCCATTTACTACATCTTACCAAACATCAAATCCATGTGCATGCAAAAATGCTCTCATTCTTATGCTCCAAAAAAGTATAATTTTTCCCATCAAACAATGGTGTTCATTTTTTTTTAAATTCTCCTTTCTTATCCATGATCTTCCTTCCAGTGGTTAGATTATTCCTAAATGAAATTGCTCTGATACCAATTGTTAGACTCAAGAATAC
>JZKD02S1673092.1:1919827-1941258 GCA_000966675.3 Picea glauca
ATCAATATAGATTTATTTCAACAATTTTAACCTTCAAGAACTACATAAACATTAATCATTAATCATTTTATTCATCATCACACAAACTCATACACATTTCAGATAGATTTTTACATTGAAACCCAACAAGGAGAAAGCCACAAAAACTTTTCTTAAGTAGTTTCAAGATTTTACAAGCACCAACTTGAAGGAAGCACCCACTCCCTACATTTTCTAGCACATATAGGAAGGATACAAGAATCCATTTGAAATATTTTAAATGATTATACAATATCAAATCAACCTTCAAATATAATAAAAAAATCACTTCTTAAATCTACATACAAAACTACTCAGAATTGTACCTCCAATATGCAAACTTGTAAGATTCACATGAGCTCAATTTTTCATTTATGATTCTAAAACTTGGATCTCAAATATTAGGATCCATTTTCCTTATAATGAAACAAGTGGAATTTAATTTTTATGTACCAAGCTTGATATATAACCATTTTATCTTGAATGCCTGTTTGGGTCTAGTTTCTAGATTAGTCACAAACCCTAGCTTCCAACAAGTATAAATCCATACATGTAATGTGATGCAGGAGCATCTCTCCACATCAGCCAACCAGCCAGCCATCCATGTCAAGTGCACACATTCGATGTTGAAGAGAGGCGCAACCTCATTTAAAATCTGAATTGAATGTAATTTAATGTTTAAGCTGGTGAGTTGTAGAGTTGTGCCTTTGTGCAGGCATTAGGTAGATCGACCTTTAATTTTTTTATGGCTGAGATCTAGATCCGATAGCGAACTAGACAGCTGATTCAATGTAATTGAATAGGGTAGATAGGTTGGAGGGAAGAGCTCGAAGATCCCCCTCAGGTAAAATAGATTTTAGTATCTCATTTTGTAGAAGTGAGAGTAGAGAAGTGAGAGTAGTTGAGTTAAGGTGGATAGAATAAGAGAGAATTTGCATGTAGAGAGTAGAAGAGAAGAGTCGAGACCTTGTTACAGGCCATGCTCGAAAACACCCTTGCACAAACAAGTATTTTCCATTTTAATATAAACAGAAGCATTTTTTCCTGTATGTATTACTGTGTGTTAAATGAATGTATGTAAGTGTTCTTTATGTGTGTGTAGATGTATACTGTAGGTTTGCATTTGAAGGAGTGTGTTTGAATTCAAGTGAAGGTCTTTGAGGCTTCACACTAGGAGGGTGTGATAGAACACTGAGGGTTCTGATAACCATGCACAGAGGATGCATTTTTTAATTCTGTGGGTTTAGACAAAGACGTGTTGCGGCACAAGAACTGGAATCAACAACTCAGAGAAAGACCTCAAGGTTGTTGAATACCTTGGAGGCAAGGTTGTGTAGGAGAGACACAGTTGCAGAAAGACACTTTGTTGTGAGGTTTGTGAGAGCTCTGCCAAGTGGGCATTGAGCATATGCACCGTGGTGCATTGGGAGGAACTCTGCTGTGAGTTCAAAAAGAATCCAGAATCACTAAGGATTATGAGGAGCCCTGCCAGGTGGGTATTGAGAAGGTGAAAGGAGTGCACAGAATAAGACTTCTGTTGAGAAGTTCAGGAAGAACCAGAATCACTGAGGATTCTAAGAGCTCTTCCAGGTGGGCAATGAGCGGGTGCGAGGAGTGTACAGAAGAATAAATTGTTGGATGTTCTGTGAGAAGATACTCTGCCAGGTGGGCATTGAGTAAGTGTGTAGATAGGCATAGGAGAAGAGAACTCTTTTGAGTTCTGTGATTTGAAGAAGAATCAACTAAAGGATCTTCGCAGGGTTACTGAACACCTAGAGGGCTCAGCAAGAGGTTGCTTTAGTAGAAGGATAGCCAGGAGGGCATCCAAACATTATCCATCTGCAGGAGAAAGACAAAATCCATTAAGGGTCTGAGTGTGAGAAGCTTGAGAGAGACAGTACTATGTGTGCATGAAGACTCTGCAGAGGCGTAGAAGTCAAATAATCCTTCAAGGATTCGAAAGGATAAAAGCTCAGGAGGAACAACATCATGGAGAAATCAGGTATAGGAGCTCGCAGAGAAAAGAGAACAAAGGTCAAGGCCTTTGAGAACTTGGAATTCTTCCAAGCACTGGGAGAAAGTGCAGCAGCTCAGGAGGGAGCACAACAGCCATCAGATTGGGCAGAGAAAGAGATCTGGACCATTGGTTTCCATGTCCAGGGAGCAGCAGCAGGAGCACACAGAAGGGGATATTGTGGACCATCAGATGTTCACACAGATACCCTTCAGTCGTCCGATTGAACAGGAGGTGCACGGGGTTTAACCCTTCTCACACCAGGCAGAGGTCCCGACAGGTATATATTCTATGGATAGGAAATCCATGCGGTTTGGAATTGCGAAGTCCGAAACCCCAAACGAAGGGAAGTGCCATCTGCAGGGCCAACTATCGGCATAGTGGAGAATTGACACTCGGAATATCGGAGTTTTCGAGGTCGATAAATTTGGGACACTTCAAGTCTCGAAACAGTGAGACTGGATCAAGGCCATCCATTAGTTGGGGATACGTGGTGGAGATCCAGGCTATCGGAGGAAGTCCCGATAGAAATGTCAAACCGGAGCATCGGAGTTCGACATTTCGCGAGTCCTGAAGACAAGGCACTCGGGACATCAGAAGTCGCGAAATGGCGAGAGGAGATCAGGACTGTCCATCTATAGGGGACGCGTGGCAGCAATCGAAGCCTTCGAGAAAGGTCTTGATAGGAGAGTCACATCGGGAAATCAGGATTCAGAGGATCACGAATCCTAAGGACATATGTGGTTCAGCATTGGAAAGTCGAAAACCCCGATAGGTGGTATGACTGCAGTCATATAAAGGGATTTTGTATGGACCCAAAGGTTTATCCCAGGGGACTAGCACAAGTTGGAACATATCGAGATTCGGTGCATCGCGGATCCTGAGGAAAAGTGCATTTCAGCACTTGAAAGTACGAAACCCCGAAAGAGAATATAAGGTTGCAGTCTTATGAGAAGCGGTCACGTGGACCATGGAATAGCCAGGAGGGGCTAAGGCCAAAAAGGAGCACATCAGAGATTGGAGTTCAAGAGGATAGGAACTCTTGATTTTGGGGATCTTAAAACCCCGAAACCTGAAATTAAATTAGGGAAAGGTCAGAGGCACGTGTAGAGGCCGTGATAGGGAAAATTAAGGAACTGTGGATCATGTTTTCAACTGAGATTCCAGAAGGGAGTCGAAGGATCTGCTTCGGCTCAAAGGCGGAATTTGAACGATCCTGTGAGCAGGAGAGCGCAAGGTGGTGGTCGCATCCACTCTCTCTACTGCATCATAATGAATCAAGATCTATAACTTGTACTAAATCATCTTCAATATCTTATGTGAAATCACTCCAAGTTTTTCTCCTTGAATTTTCCCCGAAAAAAAGTTATAGAAAAAATGGAAAGATGACGTGTTTTGAAGAAGAAGACCCTATTTTTAAAAAACTCAACTTCCACTGCGTAAAAATCCAAATATGTAATGATTCAATATCTTAAATTAGTACCCAATATTCTTCACTATCTCTTCTAAAACACCTCCAAGATTTGTTATCTTAATCATTCTAATAAAAGGGTTATATCAAAAATACCAATATGAATTTCAAAGAAAATCATAGAACAAATCATCACAAGGATTCATCTTCCCTTGGAATTTCGTCCTTCTTCACTTCATATTCCCTTGGAAATTAACTCCTCTAGGATGAAATTTTATTCTCTTCCTTGGCTACATCTAATTGGTGTGTTCCAAATGCCAAATGAGTCTCCTCTTATTTATAATAGTATTCTCCACATGAGAGGGTGCAATCAAGGGTCACAAAGTTTGGGTCGCATCTCTTCCTTAAGGATGTTTGACCTTAGGGGATTATTTAATTTACATTAGGGGATTCTTCTCTTGGATTTAGGAGCCCCTTATTTTGGATTTAAGGGATTCTTCTCTTGGATTTTAGGGGCTTCTTCACTTGGTTTTAGGGGATTATTATTTTGGTTTTAGGGGCTTCTTAAATTGAATATAGGGGTTTCTTCACTTGGTTTTAGGGCTTCTTCAAGGATTATTCAAGGTTCCATCTGTGTACAACTCAAAGTAGATATGTGAAAACATGCACATGTTATATCATCTCATGAGGGACATGCTTAAAAGATACACCATAAGGGGACCTCTTTGGAGTTATATACACTTATGTCAAGGATCTGAACCAAGTGGATATCGATGGCCACCCACCTTTTCCAACTGGCCCTAAACATGTTTATGGCAATTTTGGTAATTTACTATTTTTAGCAGTTTTTAACTTCCAGGGCCATTTTGAGGTCCTAAATGATGTTTTTTTAGAAAATGGGGAGAAGAATGGATTGTAGATTTATGTTTCTCATCCAAAAGTTGTATTCCTCAGATAGATCTTTCCAACGAGCTATCATACGCCTAAAACAGAGATCGTATGCAAAAGTTATGACCCCGGGAAGTTGATGCACCAATTTACCCAAATGGGGCCCACATGACTTTTGGCACTTCATCTCCCAGGGTTAGGTTTTTGGATGTCTAGGGTTTTTGGCATTCCTTCTTATTTTAAAAATGCCTTCAAAGCCTCATTGTAATCATCTTCTCATGGATGTGAGTAGCCATCACATCTCTTCTCAAAGATAAGCTACCACCATTCTAGCGAGTCTTTCACTCTGTACTTTTACAGTCTTTGTACATTTATTTCATTAATAGAAATCATGTATTATTGTATATCTGTGACTCTTGTTATATTTCCTCTATATCTCTATTATATTGTTGTCTCTCTTGCAATATCTCTAAATATTTCTGTGTTATATCTCTGCTCTCATTTCGTGCCGAAAATAATTTGGATCAGTGGTATCAGAGCAGGCTGCTCTTGATCATTTTCAGTGCATGTCCTCGACGAGGTTTGAGTATAGAAAGTTGGGTCTCGAGCTTGTCTATCTTGATGAAAATCACTCTCGCACACCCAAGAAACCCTCAATGGTAGAAGAAAATAAAAACAACGGAGCATATGATCCTATCAATCTGTTGCTTGAGCAAGCTCTCACGCGACAGAGGGTCAAAATGATGGAGAATTTTTCCCACATCCTTCAACGCCTCTCGATAGCATCAGGCACATATTCATCAAGCGACCACTTTGGAGGCACCTCGCCTTTCAAGGTACAGGTTAATTTTGATATTCCCATATTTGAAGGTCAAATAAATGCAAATTCCCTAGATAAATGGTTAAATCTGCTAGAAGGTTATTTCTTTTTTCATAATTTTTTCGACAAGGAAAATATCACCTTCACACTCCTTAAGGCTCTCCCCCATGTCAAACATTGGTGGGAAACTTACTGGGAGCAGAGTTCCATAGAGGAGTCTGGAATATATGGGGCCAAGCCCACTTGGGATTTTTTTGTGGATGTGGTAAAGGAACAATATTACCCTTTTGGCAACTATGAGGACCAGTACATGAGATGGACCACACTACAGAAAGAGAGGGGACAAGTAGTTCCAGAGTTCACCAATACCTTCCATACCTTGCACACCAAGCTAGGTATAAACCTCCAAATGACATTTGGTTTTGAAATACCGTGGGGCTCTACACAGATACATCCAAACTGAAATGGATTTCCTAGACATCTCATCACTCGGTGTTGCCTATCGATATGTTGTTAAAATCAAGAAGAAATTTAAGCACCAGAACAAACAAGAGTTAGGGTCTACAAATCTGCAACAACCAAATTATGACAAAGACAACCCTAACAAACAGTCTCCTGAAAACCAGTCCAAGCCACAGGAAAAAAAGGGTCATGGGAAGACAAAGAAGGACACCGGAAAATGGTGTGATTTCCACAAAATCCCCTAGCACAACACTGATGAATGTCACTCAAAACATTCATTGGTGGCCGAGATCAAAGACAAGGAGCCAAACCCTGATTCTGAATCTGATTCTGAAAATACTGGTAAAATACAAATCATCGACACAGACCCCACTTATATTGTCGCGACTGTTGCAATTCAACCAGAAGAACCAACAGATCCAAAAGAGGGGGAGCACATTTTTCATTCACATATGTGGGTGAAGGGGACCCCACTGCATTTTATTGTTGATTGCGGAAGCTAGAAGAACCTCATCTCAGTAGAGGTCATCAAACAATTGGGATTGTCGACAACACCACACCCGCAACCATACAACATCGGGTGGCTTCGCCAAGGATGATATCTTCATGTCAGCCAACAGTGTCAATTGTCATACGGCATCCAACCCTTCAAGGATGAGGTATTATGTGATGTTTCCCCATTGGATTTCTGTGATGTTCTCTTGGGCCAGCCATATATGTGGAAACGCCATGCTATCTATGAGTCTCGACCCTGTAGTGTCATTATTACTTTGGGGAGTCATCTCTACAGGATACCAGAGGCAATTCCAACTACCGCCCCACCTAAACAGTGCCACAAGGTGGTATATCATACTACAAAATTCATCTTCTCCACAATTTTTTCAAAATGGGAACAAAAGGATACTGCAACCACTACAACCTCGACCCAAGCACCTTCTATCCACCAGAAGCAGGTCGACAAGGTTGCAACAAAGCATAAAGATCCCTTCTGCACACAGTCATCTCATGTAGCCAGACTAGTTAAAAAAGTCCAACCCTTCCAGCCACAGGTTCATGATGACCTTCAACAAACCAAGCAGGCGACGGTCCCAACAAGGCAAGCAACTCACTAAGATTCAGATTCAGCAAACGCTTTCCCCTCTCCCCCAGGAACTCAACGCAATGGAGACCATTTCTTCCTAAGGAGGGAGGGTTGATCCAGGTGGATATTGGTGGCCACCCACCTTCTCCAACTATCCCTAAACATGTTTATGGCAATTTTGGTAATTTACTATTTTTAGCAGTTTTTAACTTCCAAGGCCATTTTGAGGCCCTAAACGATGTTTTTTGAGAAAATAAGCAGCAACATGAATCATAGATCATGTTTCTCATCCAAAATTTGTAGTCCTCGTACAAATCTTTCCAACGATCTATCATACGCCTAAAACGGAGATAGTATGCAAAAGTTACGACCTCGGGAAGTTGATGAACCAACTTACCCAAACGGGGCCCACATGACTTTTAGCGCTTCATCTCCCAGGGTTAGGTTTTTGGATGTCTAGGGTTTTTGGCATTCTTGCTTATTGTAAAAAGGCCTTCAGAGCCTCATTGTAATCATCTTCTCATGGATGCGAGTAGCCGTCACATCTCTTCTCAAAGATAAGATACCACCATTCTAGCGAGTCTTTCACTCTGTACTTTTACAGTCTCTGTACATTTATTTCATTAATAGAAATCATGTATTATTGTATATCTGTGAATCTTCTTATATTTCCGATATATCTCTGTTATATTGTTGTATCTCTTGCAATATCTCTGAATATTTTTGTGTTATATCTCCACTCTCATTTCGTGCCGAAAATAATCTGGATCATGATCCTTCAAGGCTTCTTCAAGTGGACACATCATCATCACTTTTAGGAGATTTTGGGCATTGATTTAGGGATTCTTACAAGGTTGACATAAATGACAACCAATTTTACAATATCCCCTAACAAAGGGGAAATTCAAAATTTTGAGAGAGAAGCATGGTTTGGTGGTGAACATTTTCCTCAGAAAGAGGGAATTTTATATTTTATACTTCTCTAATTTTATTCTCCACTAAAACTCCTTTTCTATCATTTATTTTTGTAAGGGATTTTGTATTTTTAGCAATTATTTTTATATACTAGAGTTGAATGGTTAACTAGTGATTGATCATCATTGATTTGTTTGCATTTAAATAGTGAGTTGAGTTCTTGGGATGTGTTGGTGTGTTTTTTCAACATAAAGAAGTGTGCTTGGTGTGTGGCCATCAGAAGGAAGATTATGTTTGGTGTGTTTTTCCATGTGCCTACCTATTCTTGTCACATGTGGGATGAATTGCTTGGGCTTTTTCATAGAGGATTGTAATTAGCATATGGATACCATATGGAGATGTGTAATTTCCATGTGTCTACCTATTCTTGGCACATGTGGGGAAGATTACTTTGAGAGTTACTCTTTTCCAGACATAAAATGTTTTTCAAGCATGAACCCCTTTCTTATCCTATCAAAGGAGATAAAGGTTTAATTCGAAAACAAGCATTCATGTTAATTATTCTTCCATTATTAATGAGAAGTTATGTGATTGTTATTACCTACTTCTAGATTGTAGGGTTTGATTTGCAGATAGTATTTCTTAGGTCTACACTGTGTCACTTGTTTAATTGATGTGGAATTCTAATATGCAATGTTTACTATCATAATATATGTTCCCATGATTTATTTTTCAAAACATAAAGTTTTGATTGGTGTCTCTTATTGTTTTTAGATTCAACTAAAGGGTTAAATATTTGAATGCAAATTTTCTATGACATGTTAGAAAATTTAATGATATTTTTGACCTATTCATTGATCTACATATAAAATTTCGCACATATTAAATAATTATTGTACCAACAAAACATTACACAGTTTGTTCCTTAATAAACATGACATCATCTTATTTTCTTCCAAATGAGAAATAACATGTCTATTCTTTAAGTTTGTCATGGTACTTAAATTCTACATATTAAGAAAGATTATTTCTAAGGAGAATGAATGGAGGTAGGGGGGAACTATACATGTAATTTAGTGACCTATTCCTAAGAGGATTTGGCATATCCACAAAACCAAAAAAAAATTCAGGTTCTTAGGTTAACCACAAGGATATTTGGGTTGAGGGATTCCAAGGTGCATTAGGATATGTAAAGGGACAAGAACCCAATGATTAGGTACCAAGAAACAAAGTATTTACTTAACTTTAACAAGGTTTTGTGCGAGGTAAATAAATTTCTCTAATTTTCACATCCACTCTGGATAACTCCAACAAGTATCCCAAAACATTTTCTACAATCACATAGAGGTGGGGGGAAGGACACACTTTATGAATATATCTCTATAGAATAATAGTATTTTAAGGTAGTAATTTCAAAACAATCCTTGGAAAGGTTCAGGAAAAGAGATTCTCTTATGATATTTGATAAAAGGAGTCAAAACCAAACCAATCCAAACATATTAAGTATCAAGTTCCATTCAATATTATCATCCAATCCCCTATTCCCATTCAATATGTTATTAGGATACTATAACCTTATCGAGGTTATATAAGCCCTTCATAAATCTGACATTTTCCTTTTTAACTACTTTCAAAATCAATAACCTAATCCACTTGGATAATTATTTTTCTAGGACATTTAGGAGAGTAATGTAGAACATGGTGATTACCTACATAAGAGATCTAGGTAGCAGAAGAACAAACACAACTTGTAAAAGTGAGAAGATGAGAGAAAATATTGGAGAGAAAGGAATGGAAATGTATTAACCATATTCCACACTCAAAGAGTGAATACTTTACAATAGATATAGGCTACATGAGTTACTAACGTTCCATATTAGTAATCTAGAGATATCTAGAGACTCACTAACAAACAATGGAGTGAAATTCCACCTAGTCCTAGTTAATTGATCCATGTAATCATCTGTTAATTGAGTCACACGTGTGGAAGTGAGAGAAACACATGCAACTTATGGTGATAAAACTAAGGTTTCCATGCATGAGTGAATTCCACTAGTCTAACTAAGTGTAACTGACTCTGAACTAAAGAGGAGCACTCCATTTTGTAAGGGAATATTCTCTAGAGAGAATATTCTCATCTAAGGAAGTGTTCTCAACATAGGAATATCACACTTAGGAAAATAATTGTAGGTGAGTGTGTAATATCTCCAACAAGTAGTACACCAAAATCATACCAAATCATTATTGACTTATAGAGTAGATTTCTTCTTTTTTATTTTTTATCCATTTATTTTAATGTCCTATCCTATTTTTTTACTTGAAATGATTGACTTATTGGTGTACTTATGTTGTACATTTTTTCTTATTTTTGAAAGAATTGAATTTATAGGTCTCCATTCCTTTGAAAGGATAAAGAAAGGGGAAAATATTTAATGTTCAACATTAAGATATATGTGTAAAGATCTCTAAAATGATATGATACCATGTAGAAATTTCAATATAGGGAAATTGATGCAAATTTATAAATTTCACGTCAATAATGAGGTTTCTTGGATCTAATCCTTATGAAATTTATCCTTAAGGTAGTGGTCTAAATATTCAATTACAATAGAAATATTTCACTTCTCTTCAACCCAGTTTCATCTAAAATCCAAAGAGAATAAATACCATACAAGTGTCCTTCAATATCAAAATTATATATCCCTTAGGGAACACATTTCTAGGCACATAACATATCTAAAATGTATTATTACCATTTATTATAACAACAAATATACTATCTTATATTTAATATATGCATTAGACCAGTTAACCGATTCAAATATATGTTATGTCAAATCAACATGAACATGTGTTAGAATCTATTTACTCACAAAGATAACATAAGATAATAAATAAATCTCGAAGTAAAAAATATTTGGACATGTATCCCAAACAAATTGAGAACATAAGATAACAACAACAAGTATCCTAGAACATTTTCTACAATGATATAGAGTTAGGGGGCGGGAAGGACATCCTTTATAATTAGATATCTATCAAAGAATAGTATTTTAAGTTACTTCCTTCAAAATGATCATTGCAAAGGTTAATGAAAAGAGATTCTCCTTTCTTATTTGATGAAAGGATCTGAAACCCAACCAATCCAAACATATTAAGGATGAAGTCCCATTCAATAGTATTATCCAATCCCCTATTCCCATTCAATACCTTATGTTTATGGGTACAAATGTCTTTTCAAGCAGTGTTATGAGGAAAATCTCTCTATGGCATAGGGTAAACCAAAAAAGATGGAAATGACTGCAGAAATCAACTCTAATCCCAAGTATGATATATAAACAAATATTCTAAACAGACAAGATAAGGAGCCTACCTTGTCCAGATATTTGATGAAGTCCACCGTTGAGCACTCAACTCAAAGAGATACACCTGCAACTTGTCCTCAACAACCAAGAAACGCAAGCATATGGTGATAATATAAAGTTAGCACATTCAATAGCATAGTCCATCAATATTTATAACAAATATGTCCATGGAATAATAATTGGACAAGAAAAGAGTATTTCTATTAAAATGTAATCAGTAGAAGTGAATGAATTACAAACTTTTGTGTCGGCACAGTTTGGAACTGAGAAACTAAGTCCCTTCCAGCTGGGCCTCCACCAAAGGCAAGCTCATATAAGAGAGACAATGAATTTCGCAACCAAGTAGGGAAGATCTTGGGGGCTAAACATTGTGTTTAGAATTAAAAGGACAAAGGGATGCAAACTCAATATGAAGTGAATAATTTCTCCATAGTAACTTCTCTCAAAGTTGAATTCCTCTCCTCTTTTCCATAGCTTGGATATGGCCCATTTATATCCTTCAAATGAAAATGAAGGGTCGAATCAAAACATTTATAGTATATGGAAGGTGAAGGATCATGGATCTCGTGACATGACATGGAAACCTGACACTATTTTTTTATTTTGGGCACAAAAACCGATGTACACGGGTTGCAATGGTGAAATCTATGTATATGCATGTTGTATAATAGTTAGGGCACATATATGTGGAAAAATATTTTCTTTAGCTCTGGGATTTGCAAAAAGGGACTTCAAGTCTGCATAGGGAAATGGAAAAAGTCCTTCTGAGAAAATTTTGATAGGGTGAGGAAAATCTTGCTATAACATATGCTCCCTAATGTGTGAGGTTAGAGGAGTATTTGCGATGGCCAAAATAAATTATAATACCCAGAAGTGGAGTAATGGAGAATCAACTGGAAGAACTAGTTGCTCATGAGAATATTACAATCTGTATTGACTTTGTGCACATTGGTGCCAATTTGAATTACACTGCAAATCCATGTGAAAATATACCAAACAGTTGTTCATGACCATGAGTAGGAAATACAAAGGTGGCTATATTCCAAATTATGTCATGGTCATGAACAAGGCCCAGTAAAACTAGTCTCAAAATCAATCTTAAGATATTTGTATACAGTGGAGTACAATCTAATCCCCTGTGAAAATTGAAGTCACATAGGTACTGGTCCAATGCAAGATAGCAATAGCTCAGGAAAGTTGCAACTATGAATTGATGTCTTCTAGTCTTCTACATGATTTGCCAAAGCTGCAAGTCTACATCATTTGAATAAAGGATTTGAGGTCGAACACAATGAGACTTCATTTTATTACCGGTCATTAAGGTATACCATTAAAAAACACGATAAAACCTACCTATAATGAAAGTAGGTATCAAGGAACCGAGTACATTCTTACAAGTGTGAATAAAGGTGTCTAGGTCAAACACTTGAAGAATCCATCGATTAGGAGACATTGATGTATTCCCAACTGTCGATGGAGGGAGAACCTGCCACTACTGGATTCAAGCCTCTAGGTACTCATAGGAATCTAGGTCTCATTTCCAAAATAGATGGGTTGAAGTCGATGGAAGGAGACCCGCTGAAAAGAGCGAATTGAGGAATCTCTCATCATTCAACACGAGATACAAAGTACGATATTGATGACTTGGAGGAAATCAGACGAAGAACATGTTCACGAACCAACGAACCTGTGCGTTTTTCGCATGTGCCAGATGCAAGTGGTACACAAAAAAGACCTTCTAAATAGAAACCAATAAGGAAAACTACTGACAAAGGCAAGAAAACCACCAATAAGGAAAACTGTTGACAAAGGCAAGGAAACCACCAATAAGGCTAATGGAATACAAGACACTACACGAATCCCATTGTGTCAATATATTTATTTCCTTCGAACACAAGGGAAAACCCCCTAGTCAATGACCAATGATGAAATGTCGATTGTTGGGTTCAAGGTTACCTACCAATGATGAAAGTAGGTCGAGAATGCATGATAGGAATACAACTTCATTTAATTATGAGACATACTGAGGGTATGGTTGACATGCAAATTCAATAATTCTAAGGAATGGCCAACAAAGGTTGATATACATCCTTTGAACAAGAGAATGAGACATATGGAAAACTCTGGTAGCATAGACTCAATGATGAAACTTTTTGATGCAAGAGGCACCAATCAAACTCTCCATAGGGATTGGAAGAGTAACCATTCAGGGGAGTAAAATATAAGTAATGATCTAAACTTCCTAAGGTCATGCTAAATCCAAAATTTTGATGACACATGGATTCAAATGTTTTCTACTTTGTTCAAAGGTGACACGACTACTGCTAGTATAATATAATATTATTTTTCCCACACGTCTTTTTTTTGTTTTTTCAGAGTCAAATGAATGTTTTGATACAAAGGAGGAAATGAGTGTCGCAAGTAAGCAACTAGTTCCAGCAATGGAACATAACTATCCTCAATGCAAGGAGGTGCATGCGGGAGATGGACACTCAGGGTAATGTTTCCTCTTGGGTATAGGTTGTCAAAATGCAAAGGATATAAACAAGGATATTCTTGGTTGATGATGAAAACTACTTAGGTGATAGGATTATAATGCGAAAGTGAGAACTGACAATAAGATCAATACTGCAAGCAAGAGAATGAGATGCAATTACAAATTAATGCCAAAAATGTCCCTTTTCATGAATTTAGTCTACTTGGTTTGAAAAAGGGGTAAACGTACACAAAATAGATGTCCTTTCAAATCCATTTTATGAGTGTGAAAGAGACAAGTTCACTCAACAAAATTTTCACTTTTTGAGAGAGTCAGAAAAGAGCTTAAAACAAACTCATTGGGAGTTCTGCTAGGTATAGATCAGCATGTTTATGAGTAAGAAATTAGGTTCAACTATAAATACATGTATTAACTATAAGGGACTCTCAGTCCTATGGACAAAAATCTCTGCATGGGAATTGTTGGGCTGAGAAAAAGGTACAAATATCCTCCTTATTCCCATGGTTTATGATGCGATCTTGATTGACTTTTCTATTAATTAGGAATAATTAGGATAGAAAATGATTAAAATGTCTTCTATAGATATTATTGATTAATACTGGATAAACTCTAATATTTGGTTGGAATTGTTTTATTTTATTGCAGGAATAGATAGATATTGTCAAACCCAAGATAGATAAGGAGATTTTGAAGATGCGTAGGTTTTTGGAGGTTGAAGACATTAGGCACAAAACAATTTCAAGGAAGATTCATTTTCTATTTTGTAAACTTTATAACTAGTAAAAGAAATCTTGAGGATCTCTTGATCCTCGGGATAGCTTAATTTACCCATATCATTGGAATATATAGAGGGTAATGAATCCTGGAAGGATCATCTCATAATTTTATCCAAGCATTCAAAACTTAGAATTGCTCTGTACAAGCAGTTTTTGCAAATGTTGTACCAGCTATGGAAGTAATAGAAGCTTTGAGTGTTTTCATCATTTTTTCATACTGAGTTTCTAGCAACAATTTGTCTGAGGACCGGCGGCCCAGTTTGAAGGATTTACCGTCTCAATCAGTAATAGTATCAATTTGATTTCCATTCTATGATTTAAATCTCTTTTGCAATAGTTAATATAAATCCACGAGTGTGTTAATGAGTTTATGTTGTTTGCTTATAGAGGATAGGTGCTTCATTTGAATGTTATCGATTGTTGTTCCAGCTTCCATTACTATAGTTTACTTCTTGACAATTCCTCTCATTTTCACATGCATTGTTCCTTTCACTTAAATTAGCATTTGATGTTCCTTTCACTTAAATTCTGCATTTTTTGTTCCTTCTTAATTTACAGTACTTAGCTATTTCTTTCCAGCAGGTTAAATAATCATCGATAGATTAGTTTATCAATATTTTCATAGATTCAATTACTGTATATTAATTAGATCAATTCAATGATTCAATTAATTCCTTTAATTCACAAGCATGTTATAGATCGGATTTCAATTATGTGAAGTAAGATCTTAGTTTCTAAGTTCTAATGAATGTGTGAGGAACCTGATTGTTGATAAACTCAGATTTTCTTTAACTACAGGATTTTAGCCTCTACAACTATCTGCATAAACTTTGTTTCTATTATTGAAATAAAATACAAATCCTCTGGTTGATAAATTAATGTTAAACTAATTTTGTTTTTAGACATCTTTAGATCCCAACATTTTGGCGCCGCTACCAAGGAGAGTGTCAAAGATAGCATAGGTTGTGTCTCTGGAGGATGAGGTATTGAAAATGGAAGGTAAGAACCTATGTAGGAAATAAGTAAAATACTTATGCTAGCACCTACCTCCAGCTGATACATAAGGGTTATATAAGTACTTAGAATTTTGTGTGAAGTGTGTATGACTAAGAAGAAAGAACCTGAAAAACCAAAACCCCCACCAAAAACTGCAAATTCCCAAGGCTCGGTGCTCCCTGGAAGAAGCACTTTCATAGATGAAATCATCCAAAAATCTGAATCTCAAGCTTCGGTTGGAACCAGGAGAGGTTCTACCTGAATCCCTCAGGAAACAAATTCACCAGTTGCAACCCATGCTGAGGTTCATAGAAGAACTGAAGGGACTAAACAAAGTTTTTAAAATACAAAACTTCCATGTCTCATCCCTTTACATGAGGGAAACTCTTGTAATCTAGAGGAAGGAAAAGGGGAGACCAACGGGGTTGCTAAGGAAATCCCATCACCACCACTTGATCCTAGATCTTCTGTGATAGGAGAGGGCATACCTGAAATCCCAGATAGAGTTAGTGCGATCAAATTCCCTAAGGGATCAAGTAATCAATCACCCTGAATAGAACACCCAAGCTAAGAAATTCCTAAACACTATTGGCATATCTTCGACAAAATGGCACAACCAAATCAACCACTAGCCTAGACTTCCACTTTGGAATATCTAATAGTTGATACAATTTCCAATGCCCCCATGAAAGAAATTCCTTTACAGAATCTACCAACCTTTCATGGATTAATTTCATAGGACTCGGATGGATTCTTATTCAAATTTGATGTCCTATGTAGGGGTTATGACTACACCTTTGAACCCCAAAAACTAAATTTGTTCCCCTCTAATTTCAAAGGAGAAGCTTTGCACTAGTTTATGGGATTGGGAGGAGGAACTATAAATTCATGGGCTGAAATGAAGCAAGCCTTATTGACAAAATATTAGGATTATTGTAGAACCAGGCATCTAAAAGATGAAATATTTCAAATGACTGCAAAGGAAAATGATACATTAGGACAATATGTTCAAAGGTTTCAATACAATTTTCAAAGATCTCCTTATTGTACATTACCAAGTGAGGTATGCAAAGCCACTTTGATAAAAGGAATGAAGGATGAATGGGTAGAAACATTGAATTTAATGGGGAAGGGTGATAACATTGTCCAATTGTGCATCAGGTGCATTAGGTGCATCAGGTAAAACTTATGATAACATTTTCCAATTGTGCATCAGGTTCTCGCGTGGGAGTACATAGACCAAATCAAGGATGCAAACTCCCCTTACTAGAAATAACAACATTACTAGCGACGGTGTTGCCCGAGAAGAAGTCGGTAATCTCTTGGAAAATTTCAAAACTGATATTTTGAGCACTCTGACTACACAGTTGGATGTCTTGCAAGCTAAATAGAAATAAGAAAAAGAAGAGCAGACCTTGGCCATACTTTGCCACCGATGTAGAAGAAAACATGGTTCGAGGGAATGCCCTTTGAATGTGGTTCGGGTTTGTGCCATTTGTGCCAAAGATCATGCAAAAAATCAATGTCCATTTCTCCTAGGACTAAAATCTCTCTTTGGGGAATCATAAGAGGAAACAAAGCCATTATATATGATGGATCACATCACCAATGGCATGCTCGTCCTCCAGGTACACTACAAGATCCCACTTCTTTCTTTTATGGGCAATATAATCAACAACAAAATTCTGGAAACACATGGTAGCGCCAACCATTTGCTAACCCCACCTGGTAGTCCCAATAATATCCAACTGCAAATCCCGCTTGGCCAAATCAACTAGCTGCAAATCCCACTTGGCCAAATCAACCAACTACAAATCCCACTTGGCCAAATCAACCAACTACAAATTCCAATTGGCCTAACTCGCAATACCCTACCTCATCTTGTCAAAATTAAAAAAACATCCCCAATCCTTCACAGTGGTCCAACACAACTTCCTAAAACCCCAATTAGAACCAAAATTGGCAGCGCCCCATGGGAATGACCAATCAACTAATGGGGATGGCCCCTCAAAATCAACCCACTTTGCAAGCTCTGCTCCAATTATCCTAGAACCCTCAACCGTAATTACTGCCTCAATTACCATATCAACCCCACCCAAATCCTAATAATAGACCAACCCATCTTGTGCATATTATTGAGAATGTGGATGGGGAAATCAACTCTATAGAGTGAAACCAAATCTGGTTGAGGTCAAGGTGCATAATTTCTCCTGAAGAAAGTAACATTCACCAAGAACATGAGAATGAAAATAATATACAACCAACAATAACACCCTCAACTGTGGTCATAACGGAAGAAATAGAGAAGGGAGAAAACACAATCAAGCAAAAAAATCTTGATGAGGATGTAACTCCTCTGCCCCCATTCCTCGAAAGGCTGATGATAGTAAAACCAATTATGTATCCTCTCTTTGACATTGTAGGGGAACTCAAGAATCTATATGTTAATATCCCACTCCTGTAGGCTCTACAAGACATCCCAATTTATGCAAAGACAATTAAGAAATTATGTGGGAAGAAGCCTGTTAGGAAAGTTAAAAATTCATCATCAACTCTTCACGTGGTAGGATCCTTTTCTGATCTCATTTTAGGTAGACAGGAACTGGTCAAATATGCAGACCCAAGTAATCCAATAGTAACAGTTCAGATACAAGCCTATTCTTTTCCAAATACACTGGTAGATTTGGGGTTAGCCATTAATATCATGACCATCGAGACTTGCAACACCCTGGGTTTCACCTCATTTGAACCTACCCCAATTATGTTACAATTGGATGATCGATTAGTGGTTAAACTAGTCGGCACATTACATGATATAGAAATTTCAGTCGAATCTTGGGAATATCTAGTTGATTTCCTCAGTATCAACCCAAAAATTGGACTTGAAGGCCACCCATTAATAATAGGAAGAACATGGCTCGCAACAACAGATGCATACATAGGATGTCTCATGGGCAACATGAAAATCGCTAGAGGATTTTCCACAAAGAACCTCATCTTGTACCCTTGAGCTAAACCAAGCCTGTCTATCATACACCAGTGGTTTCTACCACCTAGATATCTAGAAAAGGATCTATGATCCCCTCTCACACTGGAAGAAGGTCTCAAACTCAAGAACCAAATAGAATATGAAGTGATCATTAGCTTCATTAACATCCCAACCATTATAAGTAACCCAACATGCCAAATGATAAAAGTTGTTCTAGATACTGAAGCATAGGGAGATTTGTTGGAATAATTAATGGAACAACAAATCCCCACTACCGCCATCCATAACAGAAAATCAGTTGAGATTTAACCAGGGAGGTTTTTGAATATTAATGTTTATTTAAATGAACAACAACAACACAAATTAATTCAGATCCTTTCCAAATATCAGCAAGCTTTTGCCTGGGAGTATCCTAACATAAAGGGAATTGACCCACAACTCTTCACACATCATATTTATTTCGATAAAGATGCCTGACCCATCCAACAACCCCAAAGAAGATTGAATCCTCACCTCAGGCATGTTGTTAAAGAAGAATTATAGAACTTGTTGGATATATATTTTATATACCCTATTTCAGACAGTCGATGGGTTTCCCCACTAGTAATCGTTCCCAAGAAGAATGGGAAATGGATAATCTATGTAGATTACAGAGAACTCAACAAAGATAGCTATAAGGACCACTTCCCCCTACCTTTTATTGATAAGGTCCTTGATACTTTGGTAGGGAAGAATTTTTTCTCCTTCCTAGATGGTTTTAGTGGTTATAATCAGATCTAGATTTCCCCAAAAGATCAAGATAAAACTACATTCACATGCCTTCGGGGTACCTTTGCATACAGATTATTTCCCTTTGGATTATTTAATGCTCCAACCACATTATAGAGGGCCATTCTGAGAATATTTTTTTATCTGAATAATGAAGGTCTTCAAGTTTAGATGGACTATTTCACCCCTTATGGCAATGACTTTGATCAAACTCTAAGCAATCTAGAGAAGGTACTGGAATGATGCATTGCTACCAGGTTATGTTTGATTCATGAAAATTTTCATATCATGATGACTGAAGGTGTGGTACTAGGGAACTATATTTCTGCAGATGGAATCAAGGTAGACCCAACAAAAATAGAGGTAATCCTTAATCTACCTACAACACGTACACAAAATGAGGTATGTAGTTTCCTTGGCGCTTCAATATACTATCACAGATTCATGGAAATTTTTGCAAGAACTACTGCACCTTTACATGAGTTAAATGGTAATGTGGAATTTTAGTGGTCTGATAAGTGTGATGTGGCATTCACAGGACTTAAAAAGATGATTTCAACAACACCGGTGATGAGAGGACCAAACTGGAAAATATCATTCCACATCTCTACATATGCATCAGATATCGCCATAAGCGCTATCCTTGGACAGGAAGAAGACAAGAAACCTTATGTTATTTATTTTATTAGCAAAAATATTACTCCGGATGAATTAAAGTATACAGTAACAGTAAAGGAATTTTTAGCTGTTATACATGTTGTTAACAAATTTCGTCACTATATAATAGGTTATCCAGTTATTCTGTATAATGATCATTGTTCTATTAAATATCTAGCCAACACACCTATCACTAATGGATGGGTTACTTGGTGGCTATTACTATTGTAGTAATTTGACATCTTCATTAAGGATCGACACAGAAGAGAGAATCTTGTTGCCGATTTCATGTCTCATGTGCCCAAAACAGATAATTCTTTGACAATTCAAGATGAGTTCCCAAAAAAACACCTGTTCACTATCACTATTAAGCCCCCATGGTAAGCTGATGTGGAAAATTATCTAGCAGCTTGGAAACTACCAACACACCTATCATCAAGGAAAAGGAAATTGATCATCTAGCACAGTGCATGATTCACCTGGACTGACGGATATCTTTTCCACACAGGGGCTGACCTCCAAATCTGAAGATGTGTAAGTGATAACAAAATTTACGACATATTGAAGGCAGGTCATGATGAGCCCTATGGAGGAAATTTTGCATATCACATGACTAGGCATATGATTTTACAAATGGGCTATTATTGGCCCTCAATATTCAAAGATGCAAAGAAATATGTCTAGACCCATGACAACTATCAAAGGATGGGTCGACCAGGCCAAGCTAATGAAATGCCCCTGCAAGCACAAGTAGTCGTAGAACCTTTTGAGAGATGGGCTCTAGATGTTTTTGGCCCCCTTCAACCGAAAATCAAACCAGAAGGCCTATATACTAGTTGCAATATAATACGTCACTAAATGGGTAGAGGCAGAGGCCTTGTCAAATGCAACAAAGGAAGCAATCATTAAATTTGTTTTCCAATTATTGGTACGCTACAGATTACCTAGGGAAGTAATCACTAATAGAGGGTTGCAATTTACAGCCCATGGAATCACAACCACCCTGAATAGTTATCATATTAAACACAGAGTTACTTCCCATATTAACAGGAAAGTATAAAGTACCAATAAAGACTTAGAGTTAATTTTGACAAAAACAGTCTCAACAGACCATCAAAATTGGGAAACCGAGCTTCCAAATGCCTTGTGTGCTTATCACACGATGTGGCATAAAACCATTATCTATTCTCCTTATCATTTAGTTTATGGAAAATAACCTATATTCCTAATTGAGTTTGAGAACAAGACTCTAAGGATGGCTCGGGAAATTGGATTGGATCTTACAGAGTCACATAAACAACGCCTACAACATCTCAATGATTTAGACGAAGCATTCATATCCACCCTTCAGCTCACAACTATTATTCAATAGCAGAGAGATAGCTAGCATAATAAACATATCAAGAAGAAATATTTTCAGAAAGGTGATTGGGCACTTCTCTATCATTCCATATTTCAAGATTTTCCTAGAAAGTTACAGACAAGGTGGCTAGGATGATATGAAATTAATGAACTTCGTGATAATGGCACTGTCACTTTAGTTACCATCGATGGGTCTATCTCTCCTTTTCTAGTAAATGGACATCGACTACGACTCTACCATCAGCCACCTTGAAAAAAATCATTCTGCCAAGAAGTAAGTAAGGACCCTACTGTTCATATTTTAGCTTCCTAGGAAGGTAACCCAACAGCCTCAAATTCATAGAATGATGGTTTTTATCAACACTATAAATATTATATATATCTTTCGTTACATATTTGATTGAATTTTAGT
>JZKD02S1673092.1:1956433-1977003 GCA_000966675.3 Picea glauca
AGTCATATGAAAGGATGCACTAGAGTCAATCAACCATGCCTCATGATCTGCATGTGTGCTTGAAGAGGCCAAGTACACATCCCCTCCTTCTTCCTTGGAGGTATTTTCTTCTATAGAAGAAGATTCTTAAGATCCCTTCTTTTTCTCAACTTTGGATCTACATTGCTTCTTGTAGTGCCCTTCTTTTCCACACCTCCAACATACCCTTACAAACTTTCCAGGATATTTATATCTACCCTTTGACTTAGATCTCCCACTTGAGAAATTAGATCTATTTCTTTCTTGGGAACGTCCTCTTGAAAATAATGTGTCTGTGCTATGTGCTTCCATATTCTTTTGTCTCATCTCCTTCGACAACAAGGATGAGACCACTTCTTCAAACTTCAAAGAAGTTGTATTACTACTTATGGCCACAACCAGACTATCCCACAAGTCTAGTAAAGAACACAACAAATTGATACATTTATCTTCATCTGAAAATTTAATCTCAACAGATACTAACTGACTTACCACAGTATTGAAGGCATTCAAATGCTCTGAACCGAGTCTCCATCTCTCATCCTCAAGTTATACAACTTCTTTCTCAGGAATAGTTTATTTACCAAGGACTTAGACCGATACAACTTCCCCAAATTTTCCCATAAATCCTTGGTTGTAGCTTCCTCTGACACATTTAGTAATACTGAATCAGAGAGACATAGTCAAATTGTGTTCTTTTCCTTCTGATCCATCCTTTCCAATCATCTGCAGAAGTTTCTGTAGGTGCAGTACCTGGATCTACCGCGATCCACTAATCTTTATCCACCAAAAGATGTTTCATCTTGAGATTCTACAGCTCAAAGATTTTCCCATTAAACTTCTCGATCTCCATCTTCGAATTGCTTGCCATTTATTTTCACTTGAAAAACAATACTGCAGATCTCCCACTATAACAAGGCTTATCACAATTCCGAGCCAAACCCTTGACCACAAAGGCGTCCCCCTGAAGCCAATAAAGCTCTAATACCAAATGTAAATTCTAACCTTGTACAATGTCTACTGTAAATAGATATTCAGGAAAGAACAAAAATGATACAATGGCAAATAAAAACATTACACAAAGATTTTTCCCCTGGAAACCCAAACCAGGAAAACCAACTTATATTATACTCATACATTGTGTTACATTGTTTACAATATAATATACATATAGGAGCTAGCGGCATCCAAAACCTTAACCCAATGACCTGGATTAGTCCAAAACCCTAATTCCTTAACTGGAAATAGAAAAACCATCGGCAAAAGACATGTGGTGAAAAAACCACCTAAATACATGACATGTTTCCCGAGGTAGGTGTTACATTTCCCGAGGAAGAAATTTTTTTAAACGTGACACCTACCTCGGAAAACATGTCATGTATTTAGGTGTTTTTTTCAGCACATGGTTTTTGTCGATGGTTTTTCTATTTTCGGTTAAGGAATTAAGGTTTTGGACTAATCCAGGTCATTGGCTTAGGGTTTTGGATGCCACTAGCTCCTATATGTATATTGTATTGTAAACAATGTAACACAATGTATGAATATAATATATGCTGCTTTTCCCGGTTTGGGTTTCCAGGGCAAAAATCTCTGTGTAATGTTTGTATTTGCCATTGTATCTTTTATTTTCTTTTATGAATATCTGTTTATAGTAGATATTGTACAAGGTTAGAATTTACAATTGATTCTTGAAGGTTCTAAACTGTAGCTACAACAATCTGAGACTTTCGGTCAGGCCTGTTGCTGAAGCCCTGAAAGGGAAGTGGGGCAGCCGAGGGACTGTTGAGCAGAGAAGGGGCACACTTCCTTGGGTGGGACAAGTATGTGGCGAATGAGAGCTTGTAGGATGTTAGTTGAGTGAGGACCTAAGATGGAGTCTTTCCTGTTGTCCTTGAGCCTTAGCCTGGATAGAAACCCTTTCCCTGGGTGGAGTTCATTCCTAGCTGGGGGGTGACTCACTGTTGAGAGTGATGAATAGTGTAATCTATAGCTAAGAGGTTTGTGGATGGTCTGTACGTAGTTATTGATAGTATTTCTAAGATAAGTACCAATTGTATGATAAAATGATATGTTCCTTTGTTATTTACATGCCTATATTACATGTGATTATAATTCTTGTGTGTTTATGGCTAATTTCTTGTAAGTGTTGCATATCTATAGTTACTGTTATTTCAATATAAAAGTCGTATGTTACATAAAGTAAATTATTGTTTATGTTTAAATCTTCTGCAATAATGTTGTATGTATATGTTTTAGTTTTATATAGTTTAAAGAGTAAATATAGGTGGCATAGCTCAATTGACTACTGGGTATGTTACTGTATGTTCCACAGTAAGGGAATAAAAGCATTCTCTAGAGTAGCATGTCTAGGCCTGTTAAGGATGGGAATGTTACCGACTAGTGTTAGAGCATGAGTGGTTTCTCTGGAAGTGGTGCACCTCGGCCTGTGGTTGGCCGGGGGAACGTTACAAATTGGTATCAGAGCTTCAGTTCAAAACTGAGCTTGGATGGGATAGAGGGCTTCAATTGAAGTGAATATTCATAGAAAATTTCTTTTCAAAGTGACTAGAATTGGAGTCATGAAGTGTCCATGGAAAAGGTTGGTGTGTTGGCGTGCGCGGTAAATTTTGGCACCATGCAGGGAAAACGTTGGCGTGCCACTATGCACAGTAAATTGTGGCGCCGCGTGGAGGATTATTATGTGTAGAACCTTGCACTAAATTTAGCCTTGCGCGGTGAGCACACTTATAGTAAGGTTCACATGGGGTGTGTAAGTATTGCTTAATGCAGAGGAGTTTGGTTGGTACGCGCATAAGTATGAGTATAAATTGTTTCACGAAAGTGTATTCAGTAGTGTGCGTAGATAATTGGGTGCGATGGAATATGTTGAACTTGAAATGGTGCATGCATATGAAGAAATGCATGTGGAATATCGATGTGTGGTATCGAAACTGTGCATAGTGGACATTGGCTCACAATGCCAGAGTAGTGCATGTAAGTAGTCGATGCGACAAAGAAGAAATGCATAGTAGATTTAGGTGCGTGAAAAAGAATTTTACCTTGTGATATTGTTATGCATGTTAAATATAAATGAACAAGTCAAAGTTTAGTGCGCATAAAGTTGCTTGGAAGGTGATGAGTCTGAGTTTAAATTGCATAATAATAAAGAGAAAAAGAAACACACAACCACATCAATGCTTTAATTAAAAAGAATTTCAAGATTTAATTTCCTCCGATTTAGACAGATGAAAATAAAATATAAGATTACAAGAAACAAATTATTATAAAAAAGAACAAGATTCATAACATCACCAGGCAGAAGTTGTAATAAAACAGTCTAAAATCCGTTTCTGTATTTATATAATTGTAATAATCACAAATTACAAAAGGGAGATGACAACAGTTAGCCTGTTGAAAAGGGGTCGTTTAATAACAGGCCTATCATCTCTGGTACTGTTTGCCTCTGCTACCGGCTGTTCAAAATTCATTGAGACATGCTTATATTAGTTGAAGACTTACTTCATCTTAGAGATATCCGCATTTAAAGAAAAGACTAACCAAACCGGTTGATTCTCTCCAACACTTTTGGTCACTTTAGTCGTAGATTCCTCCTCCTTTTGTCGCTTGCTCCTTTTCTTATTAGCGGCTGGTCTGTTGATGACTAAATCCTTTATAGTGGGATTCATCCTGTCTTCCAATCGCGAGTTTATATCCAGATCTTTGTGGAACTTAGTTGCTAAAATGTGCGCAAGGACCCTTTCCTCCTTACTCATAGGAAAGTCTAGCATGTTGCTCGAATAACCAGTCTCACTTGACTTAGCCTTGTCAATGTATCTCAGGTTGTGGATACCAAAATGTATTTTTACAGAGAGCAGGAAGTCAAGTAGTTTGGAGATTACTTTGGTTATGGATATGCATATTTCTTCATACTTGGGGAGTCATAATTATAGAACTCCATTTATAAAGTGAAGATGGATAACGTACAAGAGAATTTGGGTTGTAATGCTTGGCCAATCCATTTCAAATGATTATCTTTTGAGTTTGTTACATGGCAGCGTTCAACTGACGTCACATGGCTACGAAGTACTGAACGAGTGAAGCAATGTGATCTAAATAGACATCGCCTGCTCCACGAGTGGTAGATTTGACATGTTGAGACACGTGATACCATGTCTTGGTGAAAGTGGTTTCGGAAAACCACCTTATTGCACAAGTGTATCTCTGAAGGCACTGCACGTATGTGTCTTCAAGACTTGGGTCCTATCTAGAATTTTCATGGTGATAACACCAGGAAATTGGGAGAGATAATTCAGATGTGTATATAAGATCAAAAAGGTGCATATTCTCATGAATTTTTGAAATCTAGCATGATAAGTTTCGATGGCTACGCGTTTTGCATAATTAACAACAACTTGATCAATTCAGACCAACACACACTCCATAAGAATGGAAGAAGCACAGGGGAATTACAGTCAACAAAATGAGAGCAGAGGGGTGGATGTCTATTTGGGCATGGAAGGAACGAACTCCAATGGACATGGAGAAGAAAGGAATGAAGATATGAATATGATTGAGACCATTAATAATTTGCATAAGGATTTCCAAAGCCATAAAGCTGATAATGAAAGGCTTATGAAAGCCAAAGAGTAGAAGGATGACTTAAACATGAAGCTATTGGAGGGTTTGAATGGAATAGAAAATAAATTGGTTAAGGAGAGTGAATCAAGTAAATATGGGAGTCACAAACCTTCTGAGGAGAAAGGAAAAAAAAAAGTTATAGTAGACATCACCATCATTCCAAAAGACATTCCAATAAGAGAGCAGGCAACAACTCGAGTCTATCCCCTGTCAGAAGGTATAAGAGATCTAGAGTGGATTAGTTGTGAGGAGAAATGAACAAAATCAAACCTCCTACATTTGATGGTGAGCACAAGAAGGATGAAGATTAAGAAACATGGTTTCTAGGAATGAGGAAGTATTTTTAATTTCATAATTATTCTTCTCATGCAGAAGGTATAATCGCTATCTATCAACTCAAAGGTAAGGCCTCCATGTGGTGGGATCAACTTGTGCAGGTGCAACACATTGTAGAGAAAAGTGTTACTTGGAGGGAATTCAAGAAGCATTTTGAGAAGAAGTACTTAACTAAGAGATACTATGACAAGAAAACGAAAGAGTTCTTTGAACTTAAGCTTGGAAGTACGACCATAAATGAATATGAGAGAATTTTTTTGGAACTGTTGAAGTATGTCTCTTTCATCGAGGATGAGACAGTCAAGATTCAAAGGTATTTAAGTCGATTTCCATTGTTCATCAGTGAAAAAATACAGTATGATGATCCAAAGACATTAGAAGAGAACATAAGGAGAGCTAAATGCCTATATGATCAGCAGAAAGAAAAGCCAACTTTCCAAAAGGCTTGGGAAGACAATAAGAAATTCAATATGGATCAAAGAAAGAAGGGAGCTAAGCCACAATTCTTTAGAAATAATCCATAAGGGAAACAAACACATAAATAACCTAGAGCGATTGACACAGGGAGTCAAGGGCCAAGACAACCACATATGCAATGTTGTGGTTGTAAAGGGGACCATAGCTTTAGAGATTGTCCTCACATAGGTGAAAAAGGTAGGGATGTTCACAATGTACAACGAGCTGAGATAGTAGAGGACATGGGAATATATGTGCCAACGATTTATGCAACTTTGGACAACAAGCAAGCAAAGTATCAGTCTCACATGATTGAAGTGGAAGGTATGATCAACAACCAAACCCTTTCTATTTTAATTGATTCAGGAGCTAGTCATAGTTATATAGACCCTAAGATGGTGGAAAGTTTTCAATTGCCAAGAATAAAGAATGGGAAATCCTGGTTGGTGGAACTGGCTACAGGAGCCCGAAGAAGAGTTAATGAGATGGTTAAGTCATGCTTCATAGACATGAATGGACTGAACACCAAGGCATATTTAAACATCTTGCCTTTAGGTTCCTATGACTATATAATTGGGATGGATTGGTTGTACCAACATCACACTCTCTTGGATTGTCACAACAAAGAACTTTCTTGTCTGGATGAGGAAGGGAAACTAAGGAAGGAACATGGAATTCCTAGGGCAGTAACCATTAGAGAAATTTCAGCAATGCAACTGGAGAAATGTTACAGAAAAGGATGTCAAATATTCATGGCTCACTTGGCAGAGACACCTAAAGATAAGGTGCCAAATTTGGAAGATTATGCAGTCCTGCAAGATTTTGAGGATGTCTTCAAGGAGGTACCCGGACTACCCCCAATGAGAGACATTGATTTCTCTATAAATTTGATGCCTGGAGCAGCGCCAGTATCAAAGACTCCTTACAAAATGAGTACACCAGAATTGAAGGAGTTGCAAATGTAGCTTGAAGAACTTCTGAAGAAGGGGTATATACGCCCAAGCATGTCACCTTAGGGTGCCCCAGTCTTGTTTGTGAGAAAGAAATATGGAACACTAAGGTTGTGCATTGACTTCAGACAGTTGAATAAAGTGATTGTTAAGAACAAGTATCCTCTACCAAGGATTGATGGCCTCTTTGATCAATTGAAGGATGCAAAGATATTTTCAAAGATAGATCTCAGATCAGGATACCATCAGGTAAAAATTAAAGAAGAATATATTAACAAGACCACCTTCAGGACAAGGTATGGTCATTATGAGTTCACAGTGGTACCATTTGGGTTATCAAATGCATTAGTTGTTTTCATGTGCTTAATGAATGGTGTTTTCTGAGAGTATTTGGACAAGTTTGTCATGTCTTTTTGGATGACATTCTTATATATTCCAAGTCAAAGGAAGAGCATGAAAATTAGTTGAGGATGATGTTGAAAGTATTAAGGGAACATCAATTATATGCAAAATTGAGCAAGTGCTCATTTTATCATAAACAGATTCATTAATTGGGGCATATCATTTCAGAGGATGGGATAGTAGTGGATCCTGAGAAGATAGTGGCCATTAGAGAATGGTCATCATCAAAGAATTTGATAGAAGTGATATCATTCATGGGTCTTGTAGGTTACTACAGAAGATTTATTGAAGGATTCTCAAAGATTTCACATCCAAATACTTCTTTGCAAAGAAAGGGAGTGAAGTTTCAGTGGACATTGGATTGTGGGAGAAGTTTCCAACACTTGAAACAATTATTGACAAGTGCTCCAATATTAAGGATTGTAGACCCAAAAGAAGACTTCATCATATGCATCGATGCATGTAATGAAGGACTTGGTGGAGTCCTCAGTCAAAATGGGTTTGTCATATGTTACGAATCAAGGAAGTTGAAGGATCATGAAAGAAACTATGCCACTCACAATTTGGAGTTGGTAGCGATATTGCATGCCTTGAGGAAATGGAGACACTACCTCATGGGAAAGAGGTTTGAGCTAAGAAAAGACAACAATGGTCTGAAATATTTATTTGATCATCCAAATTTCAATGCTAGACAAAGAAAATGGTTAGAATTTCTAAGAAAATATGAATTTGATATAAATCATATCAAAGGGAAAGAGAATAAAGTGGTTGATGAACTCAACAGGAAGGTGCATGAGTTACATTCTACAGCCATTAGCATGTACCAAACTGATGTTAAAAGAAAAATTATGAAGGATGCAAATGTAGATCTGCAGTACAGAGAATTGGTAGCAATGTTATAGCAAGGTAAGATACTTCCTAAGGTGGATGATTATAAGTTATGGATAGATAGAATACTGTTGTGAAAGAACATAATTTTTGTTCCAAATATCCAGTACTTGAAACATATGATTTTGCATGAAATGCATAATGTTTCTTATGTAGGGAACCCTGGATATCATAAAACTGTGGCAACGATCAAGATCCATTAATTTTGTCCAGGTATGAAGAAAGGGATCGCTGAGTACATCACTAGATGTATGTTATGCCAGAAAGTGAAAGCTAAGAATAGGCACCCAGCAGGGTTGCTGCAACCTTTAACCATTTCTGAATGGAAGTGGGAAGTGGTGACAATGGATTTTATTACAAGATTTCCTAGAATGGGCAAGCTGCATGATTCGATCATGGTGGTGGTGGAAAATCTTACGAAATGTGCTCATTTTATTCAACTGTAAACTATGCACAAGGTAGCAGAGGTTGATGATATTTTCATGAAGGAAGTGGCAGAATTGCATGGGATTCCTAAAACAATTGTGTCCCACAAAGACCCAAAATTCACCTTGAATTTCTGGAAAGGATTGTTCAAAGGATTCAGAATGAATCTGAACTTTAGTACAACTTAACATCCTAAGTCTGATGGAAAAATAGAAAGGGTGAGTAGGGTGATAGAAGATATACTGAGAATGTATGTGATGGAAAAACCATTGAAATGGGAAGACTACCTACACTTGGTAGAATTCACGTACAACAAGCATCATTGAAGATGATCTCATTTGAAGAACTTTACGGTAGAAAGTGCAATACTCTAGTGAGTTGGGATAATCCAGTTGATAGGACAGTAGTTGGGTCAGAGTTGCTGAGGGATATGGAGGACCAGATGAAAAAAATTAAGAAAAATTTAAAAGCTTCCCAAGACAGATAGAAAAGTTATGCCGATAAGAACATAACCCACAGAGAATTCAAAGTGGGTGATCATGTTTTCCTAAAAGTGAAAGCTAGTATGAGTTCCCTGAAGCTGGGAAGCTATGCCAAGTTGGCAGCTAGATTTTGTGGGCCTTTTGAAATCTTGGAGAGGATTGGTCTAGTTGCTTATATGATTGCATTGCCTTCATCTATGTCTATTCATAATGTCTTCCATGTATCATTGATAAAGAAATATATACCTGATGATAATCATGTTATTGATTGGAATGTGATTCAGGTGGAGCAAGAAGGCACTTTTCAAGTGCATCCATTGTACATTTTGAACCGAAAATTCAAGCATCTTTGGAATGAAGCCATAGGGATTGTAAAGGTTCAATGGACCTAGTATGGTCCTAAGGATGCTACTTGGGAGCATGAAGATGCAATGAAGATAGAATATTCGCATATTTTTGAAGATTTTTCAAAACTTTGTTATATATGGGTGTATGATGCACTAAGGACAGTGCATAAATAAGGGGAGGGGATTGTAATATCCCTTGACCAAACCCAATTGTAAATGTAATATAAATATACTTAAGCTGGTGAGTTGTTTTGACCTCATTTGGTAATGCACGTCATGTGGCATAGTGCGCACATGAAATGCGCAGTAAAATGATGTAATATGCACATTGTAGGATACCGTGCATAGTAACTAAGGTGCACATAGTATGAAGGACAACGAGCCTCGTGTATATGATATGTGTTATAGGCTGGTGAGCTTGTTATAAGTTGGGATGCTTATGTTTTTGTATCAGGCTAGAACACCTAGATGTCAAGGGCCATTGCACCTACTTTGTACATGACTCATGATTAATATAAAATACATCACTACATGCAGACCGACCACGATAAAAGAGATGGGGGACTGAACTTCACCACATAGGGAAAGGGAGGGACAAAAGTCAAGGGAATATTACATTAATATTTCCTAAAACGTAAAGTATGGACAATTATTTTAACCTAAATTCTAAAGTTGGAAACAAGTGGACCAAAGTAACTTCCGATATGACAAGTGCCAAGTTGGGGACATGCATTCACATCATGGGGGACTTATCTCATTTGGGTGATTTTTCCACAATATTATAGAGGATAACTTGACCATCATTCTCACCATCACTTTTCACAAAGAGTTCATAGTGATTCCTTTACACACTCAGTTATCCAAGCAATGATTCCATGACCATTTTCACTCACACAATTTCGTTATCCTTGAGACAACCATTTCACCATTTCTGGTGCCTGTTCCCATAACCTTTTTGGTTGGTGTACCTAGTTAGCTTGGAGAAGGATTGAAGAAGAAGGTTTCTAGGCCCGTGAGCAATTATCTGAGTGAGAGAATTGCTAGGGATTGATTCTCGAAGGTGTTAAAATGCAGCTACAATGCTCTGAGACTTTTGATCTTGCCTATTGTTGAATCCTTGTAAGGGAAGTGGGGAAGCTGAGGGACTATTGAGAAGAGAAGGGACAAAATTCCTTGTGTGGGACAGACATGTGAGGAATGAGAGGTTGTAGGTTGTTAGTTGAGTAAGCACCTGAGACAGAGTCTTTCATGTTGTCCTTGAGCCTTAGCCTGGATAGGAACCCTTTCCCTGAGTGGAGTTCAGTCCCAGCTCGGGGGTGACTCACTATTGAGAGTGATGAATAGTGTAGTCTATGGTTGGGAGTTTTTTGGACGGTCTGTACACAGTTGGTGATACTATTTCTAAGATAAGTACCAATTGTATGATAAAATGATATGTTGCTTTGTTATTTACATGTCTATGTTACATGTGATAATAATTGCTTGTGTGTTTATGGGTAATTTCCTGTAAGTACTACATATATGTAGTTACTATTATTTCAATATAAAATTCATATGTTATAGAAAGTAAATTGTTTTTTATGTTTAAATATTCTATAAGAATTTTGTATGTATATGTTTTAGTTGCATATAGTTTAAAGAGTAAATATAGGTGGAATAGATCAGTTGACTATTGGGTATATGTTACACATTATTTTCATCATACCTATGACCATTAATGATGTAAATCTATCTGTTTCCTTCAGAGGGGTCAGTGGCCTGAGTTCCTGAAGAGAGAAGGGAGAAGAACTTTTCCTGAGAAAAGAAGTTGCATTGTCCTGTGTAAAAACCTTATAAAAAAGAAAGTTCGCAGGCTACCTATGTATTAGGGTGCAAGAATGTTTGATTCTTGTAGGTTTCTCACACTTAGGGTGAGAACTGTTCATAGGTTTCTCTATAGGCAGGGTGCGAGAATGCTTACACGTGGGAAAAATGAGCATTTTCTCGAATCTTCTAGAAAGAGAAACTTCCATGGTGAGGTGGCATACGAATGGTTTGGATCTTACTCGCTTTCATGATTTAGTGGGATCATCCTAACCTCCTCACCTTATCCTCTTCATCTAGAGGAGCTCTCATGGAGAAGGGGTTCTTCAACTAGTTCTTGAGCTTGTTAGCTTTGGTTGTATTGGAATTATTAGCTTGGTTGGAGTGGCTTTGAGATTTTCCTTTGTCAAGATAGATTGTGAATATTATCAGATCTATGCTTTCAAAATTCTTGGAGTGAAAGTGTGTGGGGAACAAAGGATAGTTGGAAGGGACCTTACGACATCAAGGCCATTGTTGTAATCTCTCTTTCACATTTAATATGATACAATAATATGATTCTTTCCTATAAAGCTTGTTGTGTTTTATTGTATGATTCCTTGATCACATACATAGGATTATATTGAGTTTATGCTATTACTATCACTTTGGTTGGTTACGTTCTTTTGTAGGATCATCATTGTATGAGCGTTGGAATGGAGCTAGGATGGCGATGGCGAGAGGAAGCGACATTTAAATGGTATGTCACTCATCCCTCTTTAGTTAGTAAATTCAATACTTAAAACTTAAGGAAAGCGTCATGTTCTATCCTGTTTTGTTCTAGATCCAGGTGGATCTAGGGAGATCTGTTAGTGTTTGCACCTACCAATTAGTCTGATAACAAAATTGGCGACTCCACTAGGGAACGAATTGTTTCCTAGTTAGTCTATTTTCCCTTCCATTGATTGCTTGTTTTCTAGTTTCTGAGTCTGTGGGACATCCATCCAGACTCTTTGGATCTAGAAGTTCACTTAGATTCCCTGTCCTTTTTCAAAATTTTCTTTGATTACAGACATTCTCGCACTATACCTATCTGTGGACTATGAGAATCATTGATGTTCACACCCTATTGTTAGGTTTAGTGCGAACATCTTGCACCCTACCAATGTCTAGCCTGCAAGAATACCTAATTCTAGCACTGTAATATACTACTAGGATGTGAACTTGTTTGTAAACTTTTTTGATTGGGTCTTGTCATCTTTTGTTGACCCAGTTTTGTTTTGATCAACTGGATTGAGCTTTTAGATCCTATATTGATCTGCTTATAGTATTCTTGACATTCTTTTCATTGCTTTTAGCCATATTTTCTTTGTTTGGTTTGGAAGGATTAGTCTCTTGCTTTGAGTGTCTTTCAATGACAAAGCATGTGTTTTCTTTAGAATTGTTTAGGGAAAGATCAGATTTCTTCTGAATAGTTYGCTTTAAAAGAGAAATTTTAGTTTGGGTTTCTTTGTTTTAAGAAAGTTCATTATTGCTTTAAGTGAAATTTTTGAAACAAAAAGATTTAATTTCTTGCTTTATATTAGATTGGGGGCATCCTTGCATTTGAAGTAGTGAAATTACATGATTCTTGGCATTTTTTGATCATGCATTGGTGTACAATACCTTTTTCTCATTTCTTGAGAATCTTGATATTGATGAGTTTAATATATTTTGGGACATAGTGCATATGGGAATGATAAATGTTTTCTCCTCCTCGTAGCATAGCTTTCATCAAAATGAAAATATTGCATCTTCATATCTTTGCATAATTTTCGAGTCGGTCAAAACACCATATTGTCCACGCCATCTTCCTTTTGAGTAACAACAACCATACAATAAAGAGCTTATAAAAATTGATTAGACATTTTTATCTTTTCTGGTAGCAAACCTACATTAGATTAGTTGTAGGGCTTTGGAATAGGTGTGAAAGATAACTTTCCAAAGTTGCAAACAAACATAGAATCTTGAGTTAGGGAGCGGTTAAATGCACTTATTACATTTTGTCCTGGGAATCCCTTCTAACACAAGGGTCAATCACGAGGTCGCGTTGAGACTAGTAGAGTTACTCACCCTGCCTTGTTGGTCTTGGTGTAGAGATTGTGTGTATTATGGGGGTCGCTTGAGAGGTATACCCACAATGATGAGTGGAAGCCTTTCAAGTTGATTTTGAGCTAGATACCCTTCCCTTGCACATGGATTGGACTATCGACTATTTCCCCAGGCATCATTGTTGTTTGTGGTAACCTTAGTGGTCTATATCTTTAGGGTCTTTACACAAGGTGACTGTGGAGGGGCAAGTCTTCATGGTACCTGGAATTGACGTTGGCCAAAATCACTCGGGCTCCTTGGAGAGTATACCCACGATTATGTGTGGGAGCTTGCACCAGGGTGTAAGTATGTTAAGTAGGTCATCAACGTAACTTTTCCACCCACTCTATCTTAGCCCCTTCTTACATCATTCCTGGATGTTGGATTTCATCACCAACTAGTGTGTTCATTGTGAGAAGGTTTTGTTTGCTTTCTTGCTTACTAGATTTTTAGCGTGTGTTGTTTATTTTCCTTAGAGGACTCTAGATTGGATATTTATTTATTGGCGTCAGTTCCTGGAATGACCAATGAAGGAACCCCTGCTCCAGGGGAACCTTTTATTTTTCCTTCTTATGGAAACATTGGTCCTCCTCACATCACTACTTTGAGCCTTCTACGTCTCACGATTGGATTGTTGGTGTGGTTGTTTTCCACTCAGGTAATCCCGAATGCAGCAAGTGCTTCGGTTGTAAGCACTTCCCCCCAAAAACATCAACCTCATGTTGATCCTTCACCATGTTTACCAGTAAGGTCTTCTTCGCCTTCTTCACTTGCAAGGTCGCCTTTCATTTCATCTTCTTCATCGAGCGAAAGTTATGAAGCTAGTCACTTGGTGAATAAGAAGAAGAAGAAAAGGAAGAATAAGAAGAAGAAAATTAAGCAAGGATCCAAACCTCCAACCATTGTCAAACATGTTGGAAAACAACTAGTTACTATTAATTTTGTTGGGAGTGTTGATGATGTCAAGATCACCCAAACAACCCGTAAGCCCAAGTACCCTTGTAGGATTTGTAAGGGTAGCCATATTCTTAAGGATTGCCCTGGTCTACCCAAGGTTATAGAATCATGGTGTACACATCCTCACCAACCTATGTCATTAGCCTTTGAACAACATGTTGATGACCTCCTATCAACTAGTCAAGATACCATTGGGAAGAAGAAAAGTAGAGTCAAGTTCCCATGCATGTTATGCAAAGGGAGTCATCTCACTCACCTTTTCCCTCATATGGATGAAGCCTCGAAATTACTGGAAGACATGATTGTTTCACAACCTCAACTTCTAGCTGCAAATCGTAAGCTTTCTCTCAACCCTCCAATAGTTAATGGAATGATCACTCTGGTCCCTTCATCGGTCAATACAGTTGATCATGTCGTCAATTTGGTCACGTCCTTCATTGAACCAATGGACAAAGTGGTTGATCCGATACCATCCTCGGTCAATCCCACTCTCCCCTCAGAGAGTGAAACCCAAACGGTCGATCTGTTTACACCTATCGACCCCATTCTCCCCTCAGAGAATGAAACCCAAGTGGTTGATCTGATCTCATCATCGCCTGATCCTACTCTTCCACTAGAGAGTAAACCTGATACTGCATGTTGGTCACTATAATTGCTTATCTAATTTAATCAATCAAGTGATACATAAATTTTCAACCCAGGGAAGTCTATTTATTTCAAAGGTAACCATGCACTATATATGCTCAATTTCAAAAGCAACCTAGATTTGTAGTAAAGGAAACTATATTAATCACACTTGCCTTGAATGAACTGAAGTTCTAGCTTGAATTACAGAAAAGTAATCTACCTATTGTAGAGCTCAAAGTTTAAATAAATGATTAATTGAAGAATCCTGGATTACATTAAAATAACACAAGATACTGCAACAGAAAAGACCAACTAGTCTGTAACCAGAGAACATGACCCTATTCCCAAAGCAGGAATTTTCATCACCTCTTTCCGGTCATCACTCTTCATGAATTTATTTCTTAACTAAAATAATGCACACTGAAGTCTATCTATCTCCTAACAGAGAATAGGACCCTATTTCCTTCCCAAAGTAGGAACCTTCAACACCAGTCTCTGATTGGCACACTCATGGAAATAATTGAAGGATAACTAATTCTAATAGAGAACAAGACCCTATTTCCTTCCCAAAGCAGGAACCTTCAGCACCAGTCTCTGACTAGCAAGCTTTCATAAATTCATCACACGAGATTGCTAACTAAAATGATTAATAGTTACCCAAGCATTAACTTCATGAAAATAATGTAACGTTCAGTAAAACAGAGTTCTTAACATGACAGAGTTTAGTATTGTTTCAGTAAAGCAGAATTCATTAAAGTAATGTTTCAGCAAGACATAAATCAATCAAGGAATAAATAGAGATCACACTAACACACTATAAAAATAACGGGTGAATCTTGTGAAGAAGGTGGGCCCTCCCTTCTCACAAGATTCCCCTGAAACGAAAAGGCTAGAGAAGGATGCTCAAAACAGTCTTTTATTCATCTATCAATGTATCATATTACAATCTGAAAATGTCCTTCTCTGTAAACCCTTCTTAGCACAAAAATTGGAGATCCCCTCGAATGATGATTTCCTCTTATTTAAAGAGGGAATCCCTTCGATACAATTGATCAAAAATTACAGGTGTATATATGAGTCCTATTCTTAGTCAGATCGACTTCTAAACCGGAATAGGATATCCTAGTCTCCCGCAACAGAATGCTATTATGAGTGTTGAGTGAGGTGTTGTTGTTATGGCTAGAGTAACAACTCTTTCTTGTTTCTGTTGTTGTATGCTATTTCGGCATCGCAAATCGCGGGCTGTTTCAGCCACGGGATTTTCATTTTGACTGTTTCAGCACTTCTCAAGCAGTAGCGATGGTTGATGCTTGGATCACGGTGCAGTTGTTGTAGTCAATCTATGTGAGTTGTTGTTGACCACGGACTATGTAATGGCTTCCTCTGTATTTCAACATCATTGACCATGGACTCTGTAGCATCTTCTGTGTTTCAGCATCATCAGCCATGGATTGTGTAACAGCTTCCTCTGTGTTTCAGCAACGTGACCATGGACTGTGTAACAACTTCCTCAGCATCATTGATCATGAACTGTGTAACAACTTCTGTGTTTCAGCATCGTCGACCATGGACTGTGTAACAGCTTTTATGTTTCAACATCGTCGACCATGGAATGTGTAACAACTTCTTTGAGTTGTTGTTTCAGCAACAGGCCTCAAATGCTAATCTGCAGTTTGAACTGTTTCAGCACTTATACATTTCTAATCAATGGTTAAGTATGAGAGTGATGTGAAATTATATGCAAAATAGATTAAACATATAGTAAAGAGAAGATACGTTATATACCTTTGGAAAGATAGGTTAAAGTGATAATATGAGTTTAAATGTGAGTGAACAAGAGTGTAATGGTGGAAAAAAGTATGGGCAAAAAGGTACATTGTGTGGTCCTAACATCCCCCCCAATTTAAAATGTTGCATGTCCTCAGGCAACTTCACTCTGAATCAGAGTCTGAATGACAACTCTGAGCATGCAAGTTACTCAAGCAGTAGCTGTGGGAGGTACTTTCTGTTGGCGCTCTGAACCCTTGGACCCGTTGTAACCTTTGCCAAGTTGTTGTTTCTGTCTTCTTAGGTAACTTATAATGGATTTGATATCTCTCTATTGGCAACCAGAGGATAGGAAAATAAAACCGGTACCCTATCCAGCTTTCAACACATTGTTGAACACACTGGATGTATTTAGGTACTCTGGAGATTGTTATCTCGAGGTTAGTAGGGCTAAAAGGATTGTGTTCCTGTTTTTTTTTTGTGGATTGCTGCCAAAGCAAGTTGTTTTCCTGGAGGGTAGAAATCTTCGTGGATCTGATGAAGCACTGACAATCTTGAAGCTCTGTTGATTGTATTTGTTGAACATGTTCAGTCATCCCTAGTTTCTTTAAGAACTGATAATATTCTGTGACAAAGGTGGCTACATTCTGTGGTTCTGGTCTTATCTAGAGAAGGCGATTATCTTCATTGTGCTTGGCAGCCAGGAAGTCATCCTGCCACAAAATCTGATTGTGGAGAAAGGAGGTGAATGCCTGAATCTGGATGTCCCCAACAAGAGGGTTAAGGTTCAGCTGCATGTTCTTGGGGATGGCCTCATTATGAAAGTATGCCTCACAGAGGAGGTGATGATCCCTAGCAAAGGCTTCTGCAAAGGTTTTGACAAAATCTGTTGGGTGTAGTACTGCATGGGGTCTGCCTTCTGTGATTGATTTGATCTGAAACCATGTAAGTCGTTCCATAAGGAACAAGGAGTAATTTCAAGATGGTTTCCTTGTAGCCAATAGCTTTTGTGCCAAGTCAAATACCAGGACCAATCTGCCTTTAAACTCTTTGTTCTGTTTTTTAAGGGCACGAGCTTCCTGGTGTGTCTTCTCTAAAGCTTCCCAATTTGAGTAAGTGTGATTTATCTAGATTTGTCTATGCTCTTGCAAGCTTTTGGCCTATGTAGCAGCATACTCTTTCTTCCATTTATGTATTGTTGCATGTTCATCCCATGGCTGAGTTTTTGTTTCAGCATTACAAGTAGTGGGGTGAGGTAAGGTCGGAGTAGATTGTTCCACAAAAGTGTGGATATTGATCTGGCTGGGAGGTGTAAATTCCTCAATAGTCACTATTTGTACAACTTTGTTAACAAAAGCGGGGGTTTGAAATTTGATATTTGTTGCAGGGCAGGGCTCAGTCTTAGTCTTGGGAGGTCCTGTTGGTTCTTGTGTTTCAGCTATAGTTGGTTCTTGTGTGACAACTAGAGCTGGTTCTTGTGTAATAGCAGGTTCTTCTTCTTTGACTGCAAAAGTTGAAGGAGTAGGGGAAGCTCCTGGCATTGGGATTTTCATTTCTTTGTAGCTTGCTTGATAGTAGATGTCCCCACATTGATAGCACATATATTCTCTACATGGATTCTTTGTTGTAGTTTCTTCTGACATGGTCGCTGTGCGAGCTAGGGTGTACAAATTAAGTTCCTTCTCGTAGGATTCCTTTGCCATAGCTAGCTCTTGCTTGCAAGCTTCTAGTTTAGACTTTAAAAACTCATTTTTTTCTAATATAGAGGCCATTGTTGGTTCTGGTTGAGGGGTGACTGGTTCTTGTGTAACAGTCACAGTCGTACTAGTTGGTTCTTGTGGAGTAGCTATAGGATCAACAACTGCTTCTTGTGTTTCAACTTCTTGGTGTAAGGAGAGTAATGTTGCAACACCATGGACCTCTGATTCCTGCATCTCAGTATCAATATCAGCGGCTATTTCTTGTGTTTCAGCTGTAGTTGGTTCTTGTGTGACAGCTATGGCTGGTTCTTGTGTTTTAGCCACTTAATGAGTAGTTGTTTCTTGTGTTTCATCTACTGAATGAGTAGTTGGTTCTTGTGTTTCAGCTATGGAATGGGTAGTTGTTCTTTATGTTTCAGCTATGGAATGGGTAGCTGGTCTTTGTGTTTCAGCTACGGAATGGGTAGCTAGTTCTTGTGTTTCAGCTACTGAATTTGAAACAAATGATGTCGCAACACCCTGGGCATCTGGTTCTTGTGTTTCAGTTCCCGTGGGTGGAATAGGAAAAGATTCCTACATTTGGGAGGTTGGAGGTGTACGGGGTATTAGTCAGATGGGTTGGGGGTCTATGGAAGTGGTAGCAGTGGTTTCCCTTGTTGAGGCCCTTGTTCATTTTCTTTGTAAAAAGGGCGGGAAGAAAGGAATTTGCTTTCGTTTTTGCGGGGGTGTTTCCTTAATGATGGGGCAGGGAGAATTCTCTAACTCAGAATCATCGCTAAGAATATGAAGGACAAGAGTGGATGATTCTGGTAAGGTGTGGGGTGGGTTTGGTATGGTAGGGGGGTTGATTGGACTGATTGGTTCTGTAGGCAGGCTGTGAGGTATTTCTGGAGAGTCTGGAGGGTTTTGTGGTTGTTGTTCCTGAGGTTTTTCAAGAATTTCAGCGGCTCTTTGGGGGTCTATAGGAGGGTTGTTTAGTGGAAGTTTTTGTTGGGAAAAACTCTTTTGGATAAGCAGTTGGATGAGACGGTGATGGGTGAGTGAAAGGGTGGGATCTTTAGCCTTTTTACTGTAATGCAACATATTTTTGAGACAACTGAGCAAATAACAAGGGATGTTCACCAATCTATTATGTCGTAAATGAGACAACAGGAGAAAGTCGTGCTGGTAGACTACCTGGTATCGGCCTTTGTAGGTAAGGTAGTGTTTGAAGAATTTTGAAACTTACGGCCATGGGGGCGACAACGAGTTAAGTTGGACACCCCAGGCTTTAAATTCAATTTTTTCCTCTAGCGAGAGGAAGTCCCGCTAGCCATTTAGGATGATATGTTTGCGGCTGAACAGGCGAGTGCCATTAGTAGGGAGACCTGAAGTCTATGCTATATCCTCTTCTGTAATGGATATTTGAGCCCCTTGAACAATGGAGTGATCTCCCTGGATATTTTGAGAAAATTGCAGACCCTATTGTTGATCAAACCCTTAGAGTCTCTAAAAATAACTAAGCCATCCTGCCCGCAGAAAAATTTGATAGGCTTCTGGATACAGTTCTAGCAGGGCTGTCGTGGTGGGTTCGTACCATATAACAGAGCCTCCCATAGCTACTAGCTCGGTAAAATACAACGTCAAAGATTTGAGTAACAACTTATGTGCAAAGTAAGTTTTTCGAGTGAAGGCATGCGAATGGTGGTGAGACGAATGAAAGGGTAGTAAAATAGGAATGGCGGTAGTGAATTCGTGTGAAATGGTGGTATAAAAAGTTTGATATGTCCTTCCTCCCCGTCAAGTGAAACTAATAATGATTGCACTCGAGTGGTCATAATGATTTGGAATCTTTTCATTAACTATAGATTAACTATATTACATAAAATTTACATACCTCGCCTTATCTGCTGATTCGTGCTGCAAACAAAATATAATGCCTGTCCATGATAGTTATGCAGTAGTCGTGGCAAAGACTTTCGATTTGTTGGATGAATTGTATCAAGGATTTTTTGACTGGAAGGATGAAATGTAGTATGAGAGCACAAAAGCTTGTTGTTGAAAAGTTGGTGTTTCAGCAACAAAAAATAAAGGGGAGAAACAATTGTTGGATGGTGTTGTTTTGTCGATGAGGAAATGTGAAGAACTGTTGAACAATGGTGTTTCGGCAATAGGGAGAAGGCAGAAAGTTGTTGTGAATGGTGTTTCAACAATGGTGAAAGGTTGTCGGACAGTGATAAGGGAAATTGGTGTTTCAGCAATGGGGAAATTCAAAAAGTGCTAAATAGTGGTGTTTCAGCAATAGAAAAGAAAGGGGTGAAACAATTGATGGACGGTGTTGTTTCATCGATGAGGATATGTGAAGAACTGCTGCACAATGGTGTTTCAACAATAGTGAGAAGGCGGAAAGTTGCTATGAATGGTGTTTCAGCAATGGTGAAAGGTTGTTGGATAGTGATAAGGGAAAGTGGTGTTTCAACAACAGAAGAAAAGGGGTGAAACAATTGTTGGATGGTGTTGTTTCATTGATGAGGAGATGTGAAGAATTATCTGTTAAGCCCTAATGTTGCCTCATTACCCCTTAATTGGGGAATATTAGATTAGTAATGATATTTTATTTATGTCGGCTTTAGGCCATTAGTTGTAATTTAGATTAGTAATGTTATTTTAATTATGTCGGCTTTA
>JZKD02S1673092.1:1979076-2001313 GCA_000966675.3 Picea glauca
CTTGTTGCTCCCCCACTGGCTGATTTTTGGACTCTTGAAAATGTGGTGTCCCTGATGTTTGATCTATTTCTTGAAGCTCCTCTTGAACATCTTTTGCATAAATTAACAATTTCATTATATGATTCCTTAGATATGTCCCCTTTTCCAAGCATATTCAGCATATCTAGACAGTCATCCATTACTCCTTTTAATAATATAGTTTTGAGAATATCTTTACTTACATTAGGGTGACTGGATCTTTGTAGATTATACTGTAGCATTTCTACAAAGTCCTCCAGATTTTCATCCTCTTTATGCATCATCTTAAATAGCTCCTCCCTCTTTTCTCTTGTTCGGCAGTAGTCCTGGTATTTGTTCAGGAATTTCTATTTCATTTGGTCCCATGTTGTGATTACATGGCCTCCAAGACTCATAAACCATCTTAGTGCATTCCCTTTTAGTGTTGTTGGAAATAGCTTTAATTTTTTAGCATTGGAAACGTAATCATAACTTCTGCATAATATATCAAACACAAAAAGGAATTCATCAGGATCTTCTGAAAACAAACCATGAAAATTAGGTAGTGTTGATAATGGAATGTTCTTCATGGAGGCTACCCCTCTAGGAAGATCACCAATAGGAAATCTTAATGTAGAGAAAGAGTTTTCATCATTTACCTCTCCTTCAGGACTTGCCTGTTCTTCGTGATGCAATTCTTCATTGTACTCATCCATGTTTTCTTCTATCTTCTCCCCTGCTGCGCTTTCTCTGTCCTCAATGTTTCTTGCTGCTTTCTGGACTGTCTCAGGACTCCAAACTTCTTTCCCTGTTTCAAAGTTTGCTTGAAATGAAGGCTCAGATTTTTGTTTCCGAAGGTTTGGTCATTGAGAAGTAGATTCAGACTTTTATATAATCTTGTCAATGTAAGTCTTTATTCCTCCTCTTCCTCTACCCTTGCCACTTGTAGGGTCATTATATTTGGGGTCTCCGCGTCCTCTCATGCAATCTTTGTATCTGAAAAATCATAAGTGATTTTGAAATCTAAAATTACCTTCCCCGGCAACGACGCCAAAATGTTGGTCACTATGATTGCTTATTTAATTTAATCAATCAAGTGCTACATAAATTGTCAACCCAGGGAAGTATGTTTATTTCAAAGGTAACCACGCACTATATATGCTCAATTTCAAAAGCAACCTAGAGTTGTAGTAAAGGAAACTATATTAATCACACTTGCCTCGAATGAACTGAAGTTCTAGCTTGAATTACAGAAAAGTAATCTACCTATTGTAGAGCTCAAAGTTTAAAGAAATGATTAATTGAAGAATCCTGGATTACATTAAAATAACACAAGATACTGCAACAGAAAAGACCAACTAGTCTGTAACCAGAGAACAAGACCCTATTTCCAAAGCAGGAATCTTCAGCACTTGTTTCCGATCATCACACTTCATGAATTTATTGCTTAACTCAAAAAATGCACACTGAAGGCTATCTATATCCTAACAGAGAACATGACCCTATTTCCTTCCCAAAGTAGGAACCTTCAACACCAGTCTCTAATTGGCACACTCATGGAAATAATTGAAGGCTAACTAATTCTAACAGAGAACAGGACCCTATTTCTTTTTGAAAGTAGGAACCTTCAACACCAGTCTCTAATTAGCAAGCTTTCATAAATTCATCATACGATATTTCTAACTAAAATGATTAAGAGTTACCCAAGCATTAACTTCATGAAAATAATGTAACGTTTAGTAAAAAATAGTTCTTAACAAGACAAAGTTCAGTAGTGTTTCAGCAAAGCAGAATTCATTAAAGTAATGTTTCAGCAAGACAAAAATCAATCAAGGCATAAATAGAGATCACGCTAACACACTATAAAACTAATGGGTGAATCTTGTGAAGAAGGTGGGTCCTCCCTTCTCACAAGATTCCACTGAAACGAAAAGGCTAGAGAAGGATGCTCAAAACAATCTTTTATTCATCTATCAAGGTATCATATTACAATCTAAAAATGTCCTTCTCTGTAAACCCTTCTTAGCACAAAAACTGGAGATCCCCTCGAATGATGATTTCCTCTTATTTAAAGAGGGAATCCCTTTGATACAATTGATAAAAAATTACAGGTGTATATCTAAGTCCTATTCTTAGTCAGATTGACTTTCTAAACCGGAATAGGATATCCTAGTCTCCCGCAACAAAATGCTATTACGAGTGATGAGTGAGGTGTTGTTGTTATGGCTAGAGTAATAGCTCTTTCTTGTTTCTATTGTTGTATGTTATTTCGGCATCGCAAATCATGGGTTTTTTCAGCCACATGATTTATGTTCTGACTGTTTGAGCACTTCTTAGGCAACAACGATGGTTGGTGCTTGGCTCACGGTGCAGCTGTTGTAGTCAATCTGTGTGAGTTGTTGTTGACCGCGGACTGTGTAACGAATTCCTCTACGTTTCAACATCGTTGACCATGGACTGTGTAGCATCTTCTGTATTTTAGCATCGTCAACCATGGACTGTGTAACAACTTCCTCTATGTTTCAACATCGTGACCATGGACTGTGTAACAGCTTCCTCAGCATCGTTGATCATGAACTGTGTAACAACTTCTGTGTTTTAGCATCGTCGACCATGGACTGTGTAACAACTTCTGTGTTTCAGCATCGTCGACCATGGACTGTGGAACAACTTCTATGAGTTGTTGTTTCAGCAACAGGCATAAAATGCTAATCTATAGTTTGAACTGTTTCAACACTTATACATTTCTAATCAATGGTTAAGTATGAGAGTGATGTGAAATTATATGCAAAACAGATTAAACATATAGTAAAGAGAAGAGATGTTATATACCTTTGGAAAGATAGGATAAAGTGATAATATGAGTTTAAATGTGAGTGAACAAGAGTGTAATGGTGGAAAAAAGTATGGGCAAAAAGGTACATTGTGTGGTCCTAACACTGCCCATGTTTTTCTCGTTGATATAGAATCTACCACGTCGGGGGATATTCCTCCTTCTCCCGTAGGACCCCCTCCAAGTAATGAGGCCATCCGTTTTTATTGGGGTGTGCTAACTGGACCTCATCTTCCCTCTTACATTCCTTTCCAGATTACAGTACAGGTTTGTGGTTGGGACATTCCTCAAACATTGATAGATGAAGGTTCATCTATTAGTATTTTGTCCTCTAGTGCTTGGAAAGCTTTGGGTTGTCCTCCACTTGCGTCGGTTACGTAGAATTTGTTAGCTTTTAACAGAAGAACCAGTCAACTCTTAGGGACCCTTCCTCAGTTTCCTATAACTTTGGGTGGGAAAAATGTATTTATTGACGTCATGGTAGTCCAAGACCCCTTGGATTTCTCTTTACTCCTTGGGTGAGATTATGTTTATGCCATGAAAGTTATTGTGTCTACTATTTTTCATGTGATATCCTTCCCTCACGATGGACGAGTTGTGACTGTTGATCATCTTTCATTCATTGACCCCAACTGGATTGCCTCCCTAAATGGTTCTTATATGTAGACAGTATCACCCCCGCCATAGGTCAATTATGTGGCATTGTCACCCATGGATTCACTTCTAATGACTTAGATCCAGTAGTCGACATGGTGATCTCTTCGATAGGGTTGTTAGAGCCTAATCTCTTTACTCCTGTCACGACCCTCAACATGTTGTCCTTCCAGAGTGTGTTTCTTCCATCAAATGAAGACCTCTTGGAAGCCATGATCGAGTTTTTTACCTTGACATGGCCTCCTTCTGGAGCATTGTCCTCTTGGAATCCATGATCAAGAAGAGACTTTCAAGGATAGTTTTTGCATCTTTGCGACAACCTCGTTAAAAAATAAAACAGAGGTTTCAAGGATAGTTTTTGTGTCTCTGCAGCAACCTCGTTAAAAAATGAAATAGAGGTTTCGAGGATAGTTTTTGCATCTCTGCGGAAACCTCATTAAAAAATAAAACAGAGGTTTCGAGGATAGTTTTTGCATATCTGTGGAAACCTCGTTAAAAAATGAAACAAAGGTTTCGAGAATAATTTTTGTGTCTCTGTGGAAACCTCATTAAAAAATGAAACAGAGGTTTTGAGGATAGTTTTTGCGTGTCTGCGGAAACCTCGTTAAAAAATGAAACAGAGGTTCTGAGGATAGTTTTTGCGTCTCTGTAACAACCTCGTTAAAAAATGAAATAGAGGTCTTTGAGCATAGTTTTCTACTTTCAAGCTCATTAAAAAATGAAACCATCCTAGGATAGGTTTTTCATCCCTGAGGCAACGTCGTTAAAAAATGAAACAGAGGTTATTAGCATAGTTCTTGTTTCTGTGTCAAGCTCATTAAAAAATCAAATAGTTTTCCCTCTCTCTGTTTGAGTCAAGTCCTTCATCTAGTATTTGAAGCTTCATTTCTTCTTCCTTTGTCGTTGGATGAAACGAAGCTTGGGGGGAAATACTTCTAGCCTCTGTACTTCATGCTGAAGTTGAGCCGCTAGTTTCTTAAGCTGGGGGCTAAGTACCAACCATCCATGTGTTATGTTTTGGGAAGTTGCATGCATAGTTCTCTATGGTTCAAGCTTATGTAAAAATGAAACCACCTACCTCAAGAATAGTTTCCTCTAGTTCAATCTTGTGTAAAAATGAAACCAGGTCCAAGCATAGTTTTGTTTAGTTTTTAAGCTTGTGTAAAAATTAAAATCTATCCCAAGCATAGTCTTTTCTTGAATCTTCTAGAAAGAGAAACTTCCATGGTGAGGTGGCATCCGAATGGTTTGGATCTTACTCTCTTTCATGATTTAGTGGGATCATCCTAACCTCCTCAACTTATCGTCTTCAACTAGAGGAGCTCTAATGGAGAAGGGGTTCTTAAGCTGGTTCCTGAGCTTGTTAGCTTTGGTTGGCTTGGAATTATTAGCTTGGTTGGAGTGGCTTTGAGATGTTCCTTTGTCAAGATATATTGTGAATATTATCATATCTATGCTCTCAGAATTCTTGGAGTGAAAGTGTGTGGGGAAAAAAGGATGGTTGGAAGGGACCTTACGACATCAAGGGCATGGTTGTAATCTCTCTTTCACATTTAAGATGATATAGTAATATGATTCTTTCCTATAAAGCTTGTGTTTTATTGTATGATTCCTTGATCACATACATAGGTTTATATTGAGTTTATGCTATTACTATCACTTTGGTTGGTTGCATTCTTTTGCAGGATCATCATTGTATGAGCATTGGAATGGAGCTAGGATGGCGATGGTGAGTGGAAGTGACATTTAAATGGTATGTCACTCATCCCTCTTTAGTTATTAAATTCAATACTTAAAACTTAAGGAAAGCATCATGTTATATCATTTTTTGTTCTAGATCCAAGTGGATCTAGGGAGATCTGTTAGTGTCTGCACCTACCAATTAGTCCGACAATAGTATGTTACCATATGTTCCATAGTGAGGGAATGAAGTGTTCCCTAGAGTAGCATGTTCAAGCCTATTAAGGCTGGGAATGTTACCAACTGGTGTCAGAGCATGAGCGGTTTCTCTGGAAGTGGCGCACCCTGGCCAATGGTTGGCTAGAGGAACGTTATAGAAAGGTATGCCATGATGATCCTAGATGAAGGACCTGCCTGGATTGAGTGAAGATATGATCCTCCTATTATTTGGTACCCTCCTGAAGGATACCAGAGTGATTATTAGATTAATAGGAAGACAGAAGAGGCTTCCTTTGAAGAGCTCAAAAGAATGAATGGGTTCATAAGACCTGGAGAACAAACCTCTCCTCATTTTAGCATAACTTATTTACATGTAATATCTTTTCTTACATAAGGACATGCAAGAAGGTAAGTTGGGGGGTATGTTGGGCTGAGAAAAGGGTACAAATATCCTCCTTATTCCCATGGTTTATGATGCGATCTTGATTGACTTTTCTGTTAATTAGGAATAATTAGGATAGGAAATGATTAAAATGTCTTCTAGAAATATTATTGAGTAAAATTGGATAAACTCTAACATTCGGTTGGAATTGTTTGATTTTATTATAGGAATGGATAGATATTGTCAAACCCAATATAACTAAGGAGATTTTGAAGATGCGTAGGCTTTTGGAGGTTGAAGACATTAGGCACAAAGCGGTTTCAAGGAAGATTGATTCTCTATTTTGTAAACTTTATAAGTAGTAAAATAAATCTTGAGGATCTCTAGATCCTTGGGATAGCTTAATTTACCCATATCATTGCAATATATAGAGGTTATTGGTAATGAATCCTGGACGGATCATGTAAGAATTTTATCCAAGCATTTAGAACTCGGAATTTCTCTGTACAAAAAGTTTTTGTAAATGTTGTACCAGTTATGGAATTAATAGAAGCTTTGAGTGTTTTCATCATTTTTGGATATTGAGTTTCTAGTAGCAGTTCTTTTGAGGATTGAGGGCCTAGTCTAAAGGAGTTACTGCCTCAATCTATAATTGTATCAGTTTCATTTACGTTCTGTGATTTAAATCTCTTTTGCAATAATTAAGATAAAGACATGAGTGTGTTAATGATTTTATGTTGTTTTCTTACAAAAGATAGGTGCTTCATTTGAAATGTTATCGACTTTTGTTCCAGTTCCCATTACTGTAGTTTACTGCTTGATAGTTCCTCTCATTTTCACATGCGTTTTTCCTTTCACTTAAATTAACATGTGTTGTTCCTTTTGCTTAAATTATGCATTTGTTGTTCCTTCTTAATTTACAATACTTAGCTATTTCTTTCCAGTAGGTTAAATAATCATCGATAGATCAGTTTATCAAGATTTTCATAGATTCAATTACTGTCTCTTAATTAGGTCAATTCAACAATTCAGTTAATGCCTTTAATTCACAAGCATGTTATAGATCAGATTTCAATTCTGTGAAGTAAGATCTTAGTTTCATATTTTTAATGAATGTGTGAGGAACCTGATTGTTGATAAACTCAGATTTGATTTAGCTACACAATTTGAGCCTCTACAACTATCTACATAAACTTTGTTGATATTCTTGAAATAAAAGACGAATCCTCGGGTTGATAAATTAATATGAAGCTAAGGTGTTTTTTAGACATATTTAGAGCCCAGTAGGAATCGAATGGCGTAGAGGATCTAACTAGGGTACACATGTTTGGTAAGTCTCTACCATTCAATAATGACACTTCTAGTTGTAGAAAGAAGGTTTTGTGTTGCTACTAAATGGGTTCGTACCTAAGGCATATGAGCTGCAATCATAGGATGATGCAAATGTGCATAATGGATTGATGACCTATCCTATATGTTGGTTGACAAAAATACCTATCTAAAGTTACGAACGGGCGACATGGCACTAAAAAATACAAGAATCCCTAGATAAAACCACCAAAACCAACTCCATCCACTACCGTATTAGTCCATTAGGACAAAATATTAGAAAAAACTATGCAAAGTCAGTAAAGTTTTTCTATAAATAGTAAAAGAAAACAAATTGTACTATACCAATTGTATTTTTTACCCAAATAGTGCATTTTGGACCAAATTGCCTCTGAATTTCAACTATTGATTGCAGGAGCTATGAGTGATGGAATAAACAACTGTCTAGACCATGTAATTCATCTTGTTCCTCTCTTTATTTATAGTGGATTAAAATTTTCAATTATGTCTCCTTTTTTGATAATTTTAAGACGCAACATAAAAACTAGTGTATACGTGGGCTATAGATTATTGAGTCGCGTATACACATACCTATATGCAACTATTTTCAAAAAAGAGAGTGTATAAGCAGCCCTATACGGGACTGTGTAAACTGTAGATCACGTATATGTCTATGGATAAGGTTTTTAAAATGTTACTAACTCAAAAAATGGTTTGAATATTGTAGGATGGTGCTAGAGTGGAAAGAAAGAGAGCATGAAGAGGTGGATTTTGAAGGGGAGAGAGATACAGGGGCCCATATGGACTTAAAATGATGTGGGCTATACAATTTTTAGGCTCTCAAAGGTATGAGGGCTCAAGTGATACTGCTTCAGCTGCTAGTGAACTACCAGGATTCAGATACTTAAACCTTCAACATTGTTGGACAACCATTGAGGATCAAAGTTGAGGACATATAATTCTTGACAGGATTGTCATGTCTGGGTGAGGTGGTCAACCTCAAAGCTTGAGGATCTTGGAGTGGCATGAAAATAGAGGACTACATAATCACTCATTTAATTGCAAGGACCAAGAAGTTATGGAGTCAACTCTCGATTAGAGCGATTAATAATCTGAGTCTCAATATTGTTTTCCTAGTGTTGACATGGATCACAGAGTCAACCTCTTTACACCATAAATTGAGCCCACTTATATTCTATTCAGTAGAGTGCTTGTGACCCATAGTTTATTAATGGTGCACCTCACTGAAGGCCAACAGGAAGAGCCAACTGACAGACTACAAACTGGGTAGAAAGAGGAACTTCATGTTCATCTCTATCCTATGTAGTTTTTTCTTTGAACAGGTTCTAGGCCTGGTCCCTAAAGTTTATATTGCTCCATATGGACCTCATGATCCAACCATGGCATGGTGGATTGAAGTGATGAGGAGGAAGGAAGGTGGTAGGGTTCCAACACCCTACAATGACGAGTTTTTATTCTGGTGGAGTTAGAAGGTGATGACTCTCAAGAAATACCCTTATGCAGGCATTGAATTCAGAGGAGATCCGGACATGTCATTACCACTAGGATCCTCCTACAGAGACATAGGTATGCCAAAGTTTTTGAATATTTCATTTTTTTGTATTTTTGTATAAGAAAACAAAAATATTTTTGGATGATGTCAAGTACTAACTAAATAGATATGTGACACAAACATGGGTCCACGAAGACCGCATAGACTTGCACGACACTAGAGGAGGCACCAGTGGGATGATCCAACACAAGGGGATGATGATAGAGTCCTTCAAAACATGCAGGGAAACCTGTCTCATTTGACACAGAGGATTCCCATGGCTCAGGTAGAGGATCTTCCAAAGGCGATGCAAAGACATGTGGTAGGTGTGCCCCGCACTTGGGTAAGACTCTTTTGGCATCTCTCAAATTCCATAGCATACCATCATGACACACATATAGCACCACAGGTGTAGATGTCATGACTATTATATGATCGACCATATATGTATTTTGAGCATCTCATCCCCAATTTTTTACAATAACATCATATTTTTTTGGAGAGATAAAATATATAAAAACATTGATCTTCAGATTTACTTATATTACAATGTGTACATTAATGAAAGTGTTTTATTTGCTATAGTTATGTGACAAATGCCAATCTAAAAAAAAAATTCCATATGCATCGGATACATAATTAGAACTTCTAGGTATGTGATGATAAATAATAAAAACAAAATGTTGTTCCAAAATTTGTACCCATAAGAATCATCAGAGTAGAGTTGGATCACGCACACGGTAACTATCATTCAATTGACATACTACGAACTGGGAGTTCAGGCAAACTTCTAAAAAGTGAATACTATGTGAAATGGCATCATGCAAAAGTTCTATAACGACGCTATATTTGACCTCATTATTCATGGATGGTCCTAGGAAAATGCCACTTGAAGACACCAGTAGACCCTCGGGTGAGTAAACAACCCAAGATACAGAAGCCATGTTTTGTGTATGATGACTAGCCCCATCTATGAATCCTAAGTAGACTTCAGAGTCCATTGAAATCTACCAACCAAGAGAAAACTTGATAAGCAAGCTGAAGATAAGAAAGAGAGAAAAATTTTATACACTAAAATACATTAGTATACAAAGAGTTACTCCTAAGCTTGGTGCTCAAGAATAATATATTTTCAAATAGAGCCCATTCCTGGGCTCAAGTAACATGTTTCTTTCATAATATTCTGATTCATAGGCCCCTTTTTCTAAGACACGTCACACGATATAGGGACCGTGCCACATGGGTTTGAAATTTCCTGCCTCCAGTGGTTCTTTGTCTTGGTCATATAGAAGGACCAAGTCACCCTCAACGTACTATCAAGGATAGACAGACTTATCATATTATACCTTGATGCCTCTTTTATTTTCTTCGATATTCATGGAGGCATCTTGACGTTGCTCATCTGGACTCTCTAGGTGTATGAAATGTTGTTCAAGATCGAAAGTATTAGGTAGGAGTGCAACTGCCAATATCAGAGAATGGATTTCACATTCAATAGGTAGGATCAAATCCACACCGTGCACTAACTAGAAAGGACAAAAGTTGGTGGAAGTCTTAACCGAGGTTCGGTATGCCCAAAGTGCTAGATAAAGCATGATATGCCAGTCAGATTTTCTCTAGCTGACAGTTTTCTACAAAATGGTATTGAGAGACTTGTTCACGACCTCTACTTTTCAATTTTCCTAGGGGTAGTAAGGGGAATAATGGCCATGTCTAAACCTCAGTTTTGATGCTAATTCTTTCATCATTTCATTATGAAAGTGACTACAATGATCAGTGACAATCTCACTCAGGATTCTGAACCTGGTTGTAATTTGATTGAACATGAAGAAAAAAATATTATTGCGATCAGATTTAATTATAGGCATGGCCTCAACCCACTTAGTAAACTAATCTACAACCATGATAATGTGTTGATTCCGCCCTAGCCAAAGTTGGGCTGCAATCCACAAAATCCACCCCCCACTTGGTGAAGGGACCGATAGTAGTGACTGGATAGAGAGGGGTTGGATGCGGGCATATTTTCCAATTGAACACCTAGTAGGGGTGACACTTCTTAACCTCTTTGACACAATCATTAAAAATAATCAGGTCGCAATTTTTTTTAGGTTGTCGCAAGCCCAGATAGATGAACACTACAAGAACCATTGTGGAAGTAGTTTAGAATAGACTCAACTTCTTCATGATTCAAGTTATGATGAAATATATTGTATACTCCTCGGTGATACACAGTATCACCTATGATAAGGCAGTTCTTATCTTGGTATCATATACACCGTCGGTCATCTCTCGAGAGATGTTGAGGGAACTTCAAAGTTTCAAGATAGACAACAATATCTCCATACCAGGGGCCCGATGATGAGACAAGGAAAATGTGTTCATATTCAAATGAATCAACATGAATAACATCCTCATCTGACCAAAGGAAGTTAGATATTAACTCTGCAAAAACTAGCGATTTTTTGGATTTTGCAGAAGTGAATTCAAGATCAAATTCTTGTAAAATGACAATCCATTTATTGTATTTCCCCCTATGATATGCCTAGTAAGGAGGTATTGAAAAGGATTGAAATTGGCAACCACGGTAGTTTTTCAAAGCAATATATAGTGTCGTAATCATTGAACTACGTGAACGACAACAAAATTTATTTTTTCAACATGAGAATATTTGAGTTCAGGGCCGAGTAAGTTTCAACTAAGATATTAAATGATGTTCTCACAGATATTTTAATCCTCCTTAACCAACACCATACTAATCATCTCTTTGGATTTCTCTACTATATTTTGAAGACATAAAGAAATTAATCTATGTCATAGTCCGAAGACTTCATCAGAGGCATCGATACTAAGGATTTCTTCAAAGCATCGAAGGATTCTTGGGCTCACTCATCCTAGATAAAAGGAGTTTCCTTATGTAAGAGACACATGAAAACCTTAGTAATATTGGCATATTTTAGTATAAACCGTCGTAAAAAGTTAGCTTTCCCCTATAAACATTCAATTTGAAAAATAGTGTGTGGGGGAGGAAATCGATGTATTGCCTCAACCTTTAATGGATCTACCATGATCCCAGTCTTATAGACTAAAATTCTAAAATTTGACCTGACCTAATGCAAAAGATGCATTTATGAGGGTTCAAATGAATGCGATAATGGTGACATCTTTAAAAAACTAGTCAAAGGTGTTTAGGGTGATCCACTCTCTTATGGGAGTGAGCAACGAGATCATAGATATAGGCTTCGACAGATGCTTGAGATCGTGAAATGTGAAGGTCATAGATCATTGGAAGGTTGCTATGGTGTTCTTAAGGCCGAAAGGCATTTTATGGTATGAAAATATACCCCAAGGAAAAATAAATATTGTCTTATGTTGTTCCTCGGGCTTAATCCTAATTTGGTTATACCCTTAAAATTTTTCCATAAGAGAAAAAATTTATCTTCCCACACATTCATCAAGAATTTGATCAATGAAGCGCGTCGGGAAGTTGTCTTTGGGACATTCCTTATTCAGGTCATGAAAATCCATGCATACATGGATGGTTCCTTTCTTTTTATTCACAGGGACATGATTGGATACCCATTTAGTCAAAGGAAATGGGTAGATAAAGCCAATGTTAAGCAGTTTTTCTACCTCTTCCTTAATAATAGGGGCCTTCCTAGGATTGATAGCTCTAATTCATTTTCCAACATGCTTAACATCCAAGTAGGTTTTAATCTCATGTTCGACAATTCGATGGTCAATTCCTAGCATCTCTTCATATGACCAAGTGAATACATCATGGAATTATTTGAAGAGCATGGTGTAGATCATAATTTCTTCCGACGAACAATCTTCACAGATGTATACATTTTTAACCTTTCCAAGAATATGAGAGATATTGATTGTGATGGTGGGAGAGATACTCGCCATGTTTTCTTTGGCATAATTTTTGTGCATATCAAGTGGAACTATGACGTAACTGACTATCTTGCTCAAGGTAGATCTAAAATTATCTTGTTCGATTCTACCATGTTCTTGGAGAAAATAAGAGAAATTGTGCATATCATCCCATGGCCTTTCGAAACCATTCATGGCATATATGATAGCTCCATATGAAGTTAAATTATCATCAAGGAAGTCACGTGAACAAGACAATGAAGTGGCCCACACAGGTTTGAGAACAGGTCCTCCTCATCCGTCTGCAATGTAACAGGATCCAGATCAACAAAAGAGTTAAGAACATCATGATACACCATCTCTGCTGCCGATAGTGGCATGGACATTCCAGTATGTGTCTGACCTTCACAAGACACAATCGAGGAAGGTAGGGTCCAAGGATCGTTAAAATACAAAGTGCATAAATGAACAAACCTCTTTGACGAGGAAGACCTACTGGACACAGAGTATATATGATGAACCAATGCCATGAATTAAAAGGTACCCATAAGGGATTAATACATTCCAACACTGATATTCTCAGTCACTGGCTAAGAATTGTCGATCACGGGGATCGACGATCTAAATAATGCATTGGGGCTATCATACGCAAAGGACAACTAGTCGATTGTCATGATATTCTCATCATGAGGAAAGAAAAGAGTTTGAAATATGGATGATATGATTGTAGTCATAGAACAAGTCCAATTGTGTCCTAGTAACACGTTATAATCAAGGGGTGCATGAAACACCTTGACATCCACCTCTGCCTTCTTTCCACCTAAATAGATTGGGAAGGTAGGAACAATACCGTGAGGGTGGAAGGAACAACTGTAAAAACCAGTCAACATTGTAAGAGATTGAGAAGGGGTCGAAGAGTTGAGGGCTTTCCAACAGACCAAGGACATCATGCATGTTGAAATGCCTTCATCAACAACAATACTTTTAGTGGTATACTTTGAGTAACCGACATGGATTTGGAATGCCACATGGTAAGGCAAGAGAGGCTTCACATCTGTGACATCAAACTTGATAACTTTAGAGCCATAGGGATCTAGATCTCCTAATGCAGATAACATGACATTCCTATGTGAAGGCCATGTTTGGAGTACCTCCATAGCCGACATCACACAAGGGGTTTGACCCAGATCCTCAATAATAGAGTAATTATGGCTGGATCTAGAATTAGGATTATGGGTAGAGCACTTGAGTATTCCTTTCAAAATACGAGGCCGGGGCTCTAGTTTTTCGATCTGTAAAGGAGTCTCCATAGGAGGAGTAGACTCTATACAAGGTACAATCTATGAAGAACTATAATCGCAAGACTGGGTGTCTATATTAACCTCAAATTTAACCATATTGATGCATAGACGATCACCGTATTACATTGGTGCATTTTGACTACTGTTCTCTACATTTTTGACATTTGAGGATATTTAGGCCATGTGTTGATTATGTGGAAAAGGATTAGTCGACACAATAGGTGGTAGAGATAAATTCCTCATAGCTTCCACAAGTTTGGGGCATAAGTGGGTAAGGTGATCGTTTGTACAAAGCTTGTAGGGAAACTTCACCTTTTTCCTTTATTTCTTTCCCTCACCAACATTATTATTCAACTTCTCATTATTATCATTGTCCTTGGGTTTATTACTCTTCTTCCCACCCTTACAATTGTTACCATGTCCTTTCTTTTTATTCCCTCCTCATTGTTGGTTACCATTCAGGTTGGTCGACGACTACACAGAATGTATATTTTTCGGCAGTGGGAGTGGAGGAAATAGACAAAGCTGGCCCTCATACAAACTAGTTTAGAGACAACTCTTTCAACTGTCTTGTCACCAAGTTCACAAATTTCACATTGGCAGAGCCTACAATACCATTGGCATGAGGCCCAATCTTTTGTATCGGGTCATATTTTGACGTTGGGGCCTCTGAAACAATCTCGTATAACATCCCAGACTGATCATATAAAATATCTAATTGTTGGGATTTGCAAATCGCTTATTCCTCAGATGTAACCCCAGATGTAGAAACATCCTTTGAAATATAAGGATGTAGAGACTTAAGGAACCACTCTAGCAGGAATTATGGGGGTACTTTTTGGGATTTGGAAATTGTAATGGGAATGGGATATCAGCCCATGGCTTAACCCATGTTTAGGCCTATTTTGTAATGTATAAATAAGTATCTAAGTGAAGTGAGTTGAGTGATACTAGTTCTATCTATGTGATCGGAAATGCTAAGTGCAAGTGTGGATTGTAAAAGGATTTGTGCATACTGTGTGAAGCTTTTAGAGCTAAGTGCAAGTTATCTGTAGTACTTTTTGTACAGACTATGAAAGGCTTTGTGCTAGACCTAGCTCGGGGAAGGAGGATCTAGCGAGGTGCGCGTAGATCTCCTATCCTATGCGAAGTAGGTTTTTTGTAAATAACGGTAAATAATGATGAAATAATGGTGATAAGTTCTCTATTAAGTATTATAATCCTAGATCTGTGTCCCAGCTAAGGTTGCAGACACTTGATTCCTATAACCACCCCTGCCTTTACCTCGGGTGAGACTCATCTGCTTCACAGGTGTTACTAAAAGGGTTAGTAGTTAGGGTTTTGTTGGTGCATTGTTGTAGTGTTGATGTCTGGGTTAGCCTCTATGCCAACACATGGTTTTGTTGTCGGGACCTGAAACTGTGACTACTGGGAACTATGGAACAAGAAGCTTTGTGCAAAGATCCGTCCTGAAATTGTGAAATCTCCGTGCATAGATATATTTCCCTAGTGTGCAACATTCTACTTGACTTGTGAATATTTGTGCCAAGAAAAGAGGTAAGATATGAAAAAAAGAGGTAAGATCTGAAATCTTTGTGCTCTGATAAAGGTAAGAATAGTGAAAATTTCTAGATCTGAAAGATTTGTGCTCTGTAGAAGTAAGATAAGTGGAACTCTTTTTTTTTGTTTCTAAAGTATGGATCTAGGTATGTTTGATAGATTCTATCCTAGCTTGAAAACTAGGGTATTAATAGATGAAAGAATATTTGAAATGAGTAGATCTGATAAGAATAGTGAAAAATATGTTATACCTATGCATAGAAAGAATGTTTGGACTAATAAGTGGATGCAAGATCCTAGAATGAAGTTTTTACAGACCAGCCACTATGATCCTAGTGCATATTATAGGAAAGGTTGGGGATCATTTAAAAGAAAGAGAGGATTAACCCTCTGTTACCATTGCAGAAAATCGGGACATCTTGCTAAGGAATGCCCTAGGAGAAGACCTAGTTTTCTTTGTTGTAAAGCTATGGACCATGAAGTATTGGATTGTCCTAGAATGATTGATAAGCTTGAAGAAATGAACATGCGATAAGAAAACCCTAGGATCGATCCAAAAACTAAGATTATGATAGAATCCCAGAAAGAAACTGAGAAAGTATTGCTATAGATGAAAGAAACCCTGAATGACCACCAACATGTCATATTATCATAGATCTTTAAAGAAAAAGAATGCCTTGAAGAAAGAATAAGAGACTTCGACATTGACTGTGTTTTAGATCAGGAAATAGAGGTGAATATCATGAGAGAGAGAACTTGGGAAGATATAGGGAGGACTACTATGATTCCTTCATTAGGAGGAATAGGACTATTCAAAGGAAAGCTAATACATCTATGTGGAAAGCTCACCCAGATACCTATGAATGCCAATGGAACTTCAACAGAGGAAGATTTTGAGATTATTAAATTTATTGAGAATAGTGCCCCATTTACCATGCTACTAGGAAAACCTTGTATTGAAAGAGATCAGGCTAGAAGGTAAGAAGAAGAAGAAGTTTTAGAACAATAGAAGAGAGAGTTAAAAGAATTCATGACAAGAAGGATCACACACTTGATTGAAGAACAAAAGAATAGATTAGAGCTATTTAGCACTAAAGACCTAGATGTCGAAGTTTCAATAACACTAGAGACCCACAGAATATTGAAGTACCTAGTCCAGATAATGAAGAAGGATCACCCTCGAATCTTAGGAAATAATATCAATAGTGCGAAAAACCTATTCCAAAAGAAGATACGAATCGGAATGTAAAAATGCATGCTAAGACAAAGATCAATGGGAATAAGGCTAGAAATATAAGTAAGAAGAGAGATAAGATCGACAAGTTGCAGAAGGCTCCAGAGGGAACCTCACAGAAGGAAAATTTGGAAAATTGGAGTTTCCCCGGGATATCAAAACAACAACACATGGCACTTTGCCATGACGAAAAAATATAGACATTGGGGAAATTATAACCGTTATACCAATGCTCTAGATGGGTAGAAATACATTGAGGGACAAACAACTTTCCATCTAACCATTGGGACCATGCCATAATAGCATAATAGAGTTAACAAAGGCTTCATACCCATTGCAAGAGACCCGTTTCTGAGTTAACTATTTATCCCATTGTGCCATGCACCAAGAACACTTTTTCCAACTAAGAGTTTGAAGCTCGCAGAATAAATTGATTTGATACAGTGATCATCACACTCTTTCTATCTATTTTCTTACTATGCCTAATTTACTCCTCGAAACCAAGATTCTTAACCCTGAGTGTGTATGTCGGATGAGTTGAGCACTGTAGAGAAAGTTGTTGAATAATTTTTGATCAACCTTGTGACTAAAAGAGTCATGTTGATGTCTACAGGTGTACAAGAATCGTCGACGAGAGGACTTCCAACCTCTCCATCCACTGCTCGTGGAGCCAGACCATCCTGACCATCTGATGAAAAGAGAACCAAGAACATGGATCATCTAGCAAATGCCAAATTGATCCCAAGTATATTACCTACCTATATTCCACCTCTGAGTAGTTCAAGAAGACCAAGATAAGATAGTAGCGTTGAAGTTTAGCCACTTCAACCTCAGATATCGCAAAGTATATAACATGAGAGACCCACATAAGTACCTGACCAGAACTAAAGGGAAGAATTCTAAGATAATTCCCCAATTGTGGAATATGAACCTCATGCAGTCCACCTTGTTGAACGTCATGAAGATTCCCCACTTTGGAAGACACCATGAGGTGAATCAATGTGTCAATTTGTTGTTGTATTTTTACCATGGTGGCTATTTGTGGATAAACTATTGTATAATGGTTGATCTGACGTTGATCAATCGGATCATGGGCTTGAGTATGAAAGGACCTGATCCACATATGTTTTACCCCATAAAATCCATGGATCATGCTCTAGCATAAAAGATCAAGGAAACTTATGGCAATGTCGAGAAGGGAACGCAAGGCTACAAGGTATCTTCTATCCAGAGTGGCACAATGCACCTCGCCTATCAATTGATTGTAGGGAAGTTAAAAAAAAAGAACCACCCTACCCAAGTCATAGGTTTTATAGTCGACCTCGTAGGGAAGTGTGCAGAAGTCCTTCAGATGAACTGGGTGAAGTACCTGGTGAACCAGTTGGAACTCAACTACAGAGAAGCATAAGATCAAGGATATGAATTTCATTTTAGCTAGATATTGATCCTTATAGATTTTATTTTCTGGGAGGTGTTGGAAGGTATGACCTTCCTGGACACCGATCCTTTTGAACCGTTGGCCGTGAAGTTAAGTGCATTGTGGTACGCAAGTGACATGAATAAACAGTGGTAGTCAAATGTTTTTTTTCATACCTACTATAATCAGCTGAAGATACCCATACAGTATGAGCCTCAAATGACTCCAAACACTCTACACTAGTTTAGGCCTTTGATAAAGTTCAATGTAGATCAACATTTTATTTACATCACAACGTGCGCTAATGAACACAAGCACCAAATTCAATCCTATTATAAGATGATGGAGGAAGATTTTGAGGAGATCACAATGGAATGATTAGTGGACCTCATTATTCTAGCAGACCCTACGGAGATATCTGACATTGACAACCTAGAAACTACGCAGGATACACCCGAACCAAGTAGAACAAAGAAGATCGAAGAGGTCTAAGAGATAGACATCGCATCCATGAAGACTGCTTCCATATCACCAGAGTAAGGAGGTTATGGAGAATATTTGAATGACAAAGAAATTGAATAGAAGTACGGATATGAGGTTGACCCCTTGAAGAAGAGGAAAGGTTCACCTCCGAAACCTTCCTCCCAGAAGAAATTGAAGGCAACTATGACCAAGATGCAGACCATCCTCACCTCCGATGACTTTGACTTCCTCATAGCATCCCTGCAAGATGCTTTATTGGAAATAACAGAGAAACAAGAAGAAAATAAAGAAGAGATGTATGATCGAATTGAGACTAAACTCTGACGGGTACAACAAGCCCGATAGTCCAGCTAAGCAATCTCCACTGTGCCCAAAGAACTAGAATTGGGAGATGAGATAACTTAACTCCACCACCTAGATGATACAGTTGAAGCTTGTATTCAATGAGCGCAAAAAGAAACAGAGAAATCCACTTAGGATTTGGCACAAGTATAGGGAGTACTTATAGAGCATCGCAGTGTTATAGAATAGGAAAATATTGCTCTCCAAGTGAAGTTTGATGAAGAAAAAGCACAGCTACAGCAAGAAAAGGAACAGTTTCTCATGGAGCAACTCCAAGTAAAGGAAGTGGTCAACAGAGCACTTCACTCCGTGACATTTGTAGAAGTAAAGGAGGAATATCGAGTTACACATCAGGTAGCACAACTTGAAGAAGTGATCCAGCAGCTGCAGCAACGCATCACAGACCTAGAGCTACACACTGTACTCGAGACCCCATAAGATGTAAGGGACCAAAGAGAAGAAACCACCTAGAGAGAACTTGAAAGGATAAAGGATCTTACTATGGAATGAAAGAAACTTACCGATCACAATACCTAGGCCTATTAACAACTCACGGAGAACCCATAATTGAAGCAACTAGAGTTCCGGCTCCAAGAGGAAAAGTATCAAGCCCAAAAGATACAGGCACAACTGAATTCCCTGTCAACTGTGGAAAGAACAAACCACCCATCAAAAAATCCATACTATCCAGAGTAGAGTTATGGAAGTAACTCAGAGGCTCCAACTGATACAAGACAAGGCCTATCAATTGTTTACATAAGTAGAAGGCCAAGGAGTAGAGCTAGAGTAGGTTTTTAATGTAGTTGAACAATGCCTGGAAAGACCAGTGAATGATGTAGTCATCCTGGAAAGAGTTTGTTGAACAGGAGGCCATAGCACAATAGAAAGTCGAAGCAGTGCGAGCCAAGCTCGAGGCATTCGAAGTAGAACTAGTCAGACCAGAGTGACTCAAGATGAGTCACAGGTGAGTGTTGGGGGCTTGTTGGCCCTTGACCAAGTTTTTGAATATTCTTGGTCATGTTGACCTATTTTGGGACTTCGATAGCCTGCCGAAGATGGAGCGCAAGATGAAGCAGAGATCACGAGATATAGGCCCTTTTTAGGTCTGTTTTGGGATTTGGTATTATGTAATGGGAATGGGATGTCAGCCCATGGGTTCACCCATGTTTAGGCCTATTTTTTAATGTATAAATTAGTAGCTAGGTGAAGCAAGTTGAGCACTACTAGTTTAATCTATGTGATCGAAAGTGTTAAGTGTGAGTGTGGATTTTAAAATGCTTTGTGCATATTATGTGAAGCTTGTAGAAATGAGTGCAAGTCATCTGTAGTGCTTTGTGTACAAACTATGAAAGGCTTTGTGCTAGACCTAGCTCAGGGAAGGAGGAGCTAGCGAGGTGCATGCATATCTCCTGTCCTATGTGGAGTAGGGTTTTTATGGATCTGTGCATGTAGATGACTGATCGAAGCTAATAAAGAAGAAGAGTTGGTGGACGTATCCCCAGGGTGGGGTTGAACCACATAAATAATGTGTTATTCTACGTTGTGAAATGTTCTGATGTGTTTATGTGTTATTTTCTAAGTGCTTGATCTAGATAGATAGATAGATATATTTATGATTTGTGCTTATGATGAATCTGGATGTTAGATCTAAAATAGGTGAATGTGCTTAGTGCTTGAATCTACTAGATCCGATCCATTTCTTTATGCTAAGTGATTAAATACAATAGATCTGAGTGAATGTTGCGATGATCTATTTTATCTGCGAAGTAGATCATGGGTAAATAATGATAAACTAATGGTGCTAAGTGCTCTATTAAGTATTATAATCACATATATGTGTCCCAGCTAAGGTTGCAGACACTTAAGTCCTACAACCACCCTTGCCTCTACCTCGAGTGAGACTTCATTTTCTTCGTAGGTGTTTTTTAAAGGGCTGGTAGTTAGGATTTTGTTGGTGTGATGTTGTAGCATTGAACCCTGGGTCTGACCCAGTGCCAACATAGGTGCATGTTTTCCAATAATAGTTATTAAATTAACCTTCCAAAGAAAATATATCAAATGCATGGTCGTCAGGGTATTTGGTCGTCAGAAGGGTTGGTAAGTCTTGGTTAATTTAATTTCTCGATGGTAACTCCCGACAACAATATTCAACTCACTCCCATGATACAAATTAATAATTGAATAATACTCCTCACATGGGTGCATGTCTTCCAACCATATATTAATAATTGCATGGTCATTGGGTTGGTTATCATATGGATTGTGATGCAAGAGCATTTTCATCAAAGCCCACATGGAGGGACAAATCAATCCCATAGCATGACTTTTAAAATTAATTGGAATCTAAAAGATGGTATTTTTTCGGTAGATTCGTTTTGAACGAATGATTGAAGAAGAGCAAAATGCTCGAAAACTGAATGATCGTGAGAGGTGTGGGAGTTTCACTCTCAGTATTGAATCTAACATAGCTTGAGTATTTTATTTGTTACTTTGATAGGAGAGGTATTCAGAGGGAACCCCAGGAATATTCCTGTATATATAGATGCATGGCATGCCCAAATGAGGTGGTTGGAGGAGTATTGTTACTGAATAGAAGGTAGCTGCAAGTTAGTTAGAAATCCCCAAATGAGGGGACAAGAGATAGAATAGCTCTTTCAGAGATCTTGAGAGAGTTGAGACTCTGTTACAGTCTAGCCTACACATATTGTAATCAGATGTTCATCTTAATAGAAAGAAATCACTTTTTCCTGCATATGAACTTTCTGTGTGGTTATGTGTATCTGATGAATGTTATCTGTGCATTTTTATGTATGCTGTAGATGTATGATAGATTTCATCTACAGTAGGAAGACATATTTCCCTATATTTGTTGAGTTTGAATTATTTTTTTGGGTTCTTAGGTTGTGCAAGGAGTGCACAATAGAACATTGGGGGTTCTATAGCTAACACAAGAAGTGCGCATCTGAATTCTGAGGAGTCAGAAAGGAATGTGCCAGGAGGGTACACTGGAATAATAAAAACTCAGGGAAACCTCAAGGTTGTTGAATACTTTAGAAGAGAAAATGTGCAGAGAAAGCATAGAGAGACAGAGTCACTGAGAAATATGTAGAACTCTTCCAGGTGGGCATCGAGTTGGTGCAATACTGCATAAGGGGAACTCTCTGTCAAATTCAAGAAGAAGAGTGTTAGAGGAGTATACTCACAAAGTTGTTGAACACTATATAGAAGAAGATTAGCAAGGTGTTCTTTAAGAGAGAGGTATCCAGGTGTTAGGACCACATATTGTACCCTTTTTGCCCATACTTTTTGCTATTATTTTACCCTTCATCACCTGCATTTTGACTTATACTATCATTTCATCTAATCATTCCAAGGTAT
>JZKD02S1673092.1:2001323-2013456 GCA_000966675.3 Picea glauca
TGAGCATATATAGTGCGCAGCTATCTTTGAAACAAAAGACTTCCCTGGGTTGATAATTTATGTTTCACTTGGTTGTTTGAAATTAATTAAGCAATTATAGTGACCAACACCAGGATACCAAAAGAACCCTTTGAATGGAGTAGAAGGGATGGGACCCTTAAGAGACTGAGTGAATATGAAATCTTAGAAGAGAAAGCGTTAGCAGAAACGCTGACGAGATCAAAGCAGTCGGGGTCGTAAGAGGAAAAAGGGACTGAAAGGACCTGTGTAAACTTGTTTGGGTCTAGAAATGGCCCGACGAGTCTATATGAATCCTTGATTTGAATGATCTTAGACCGGGAGGTCAAGAAGCCCCGAGGAGAGAAGGGGGGTCTGCATCAAGTGGTATCAGAGATGAAATTTTGTCTGTAGATTTCAAGCAAAGGAGATGAAGGAGATAGTCTGACTACATCAAGTAGTATCAAGAGTTGAATTGTTTCTACGGATTGTAGGAAAAGGTGAGAAGGTGAATAGAGATAGTGTGATGACATCAAATGGTATCAGAAGATAAAGTTCACTTGTAGACAGCAGGTGAAGAGAGGCATTGTATTGATTCTCTGTAAATATTGTTGCAATGTGTGTAGCAAATGGTAGATAGCCAGGAGGGATGAAGACAAAAGAGATGGCTACTAAAATCCATGAGTGTGGTCGAAGAGGAGACCACCATAAGAAAAGTAAAGAAGAAATCAACAAGGAGCTCATTGAGATAAGCGAAAGGATAGAAAACATAGCATTGAAGATGAAACAGAAGACAAAGGTGAGATGGACATATGAATGGCCTTTGAAGCGGAAAGTGAAGTGGCATGTACAAAAATTGTTGGTAGCTAGAAGGCAACAACAAGTAGTGAGGAAGTGTTCAAGGCATGCTAAAAACCTCAGTGACACAGAGGAGAAAGTGATCCACATATGCGAAACATATATTGGAAGGAATCTTAGTGATGATGAGGAGAAGAGATCAGTTAAGGATATCATAAACTTCTAGGAGGGAAGTGATGGAAGTTCAAGTTGCCAAGTGGGAAATGGAGAGAGATCAGGTGATCCAATAGAATGCCAGATGGTTAGAGTGAAAATCCCACGTTGTCAGGTGGGAAAGGGAGAAGAGATGAACTCATATGATAGTTCATATCTGCAAGGAGTGATGATAAAATAATATCATAGGTGTTTTCTAATCATTGGGAGAATTCAAATATTCCTACCAAATAGTCCAGCAGAGGCTAATACAAGTGTTTCACATGAGGAGGTAGTGAAACAAGACTCCATGAAAGAGGCCATGGAGCCAAATTCTTTTAAAGATAACTGTGACTATGATGCAAGTGAATTAAAGGAAAGATAACTATAAAGGACTTTCAAAGAGGAGGAGGAGGAGAAAACATTGATGTCTACCCCAATAGAAAAAGAGGAGAATTCATATGAATTGATCACTCAATGGGAGCAAGAGATGAATATTTTGGAGGATTCGTTGGACAATCCAAAACCAGAATATGGCTTGCCAGGAGACAGTCATGCAAATTGTAGGAGAAGACCATTCAACATAATTGATAAAAAATTTCATCCGAGGAGATGAACATGAGATAAGTACAACACTAGAACTTGCAATAGAAGAGGAAGCAGACAACATACATTTTTTTGAGTTGTATTATGAAATGGAATCCATGGAGAGAATCGTAAATATGCAGAGTAGGAATCACCAACAGGTCAAATTGGAAACAGGTGGAGGAGCATACCAGCCTGGGGACTAACTGGAGGAAGTTGGAGTTGAAACAACATAGGAGGAGATGACAAAAGTCAACCTGTCAGAGTCGAAAGCTAAGCAACAAATCAGTGGTGAGATTCTAGAACTAGAGTCTGTAATAGAGTGGAAATCTAGTGCCACAGGAGATGAATATAACATGAAAGTTCAAATTAATCAGATTGGTAACAAGGAGAAAAAGAACACATTTCAATGTGCCCAAGAGATGTAGAAACAATATTATTTAGTGGAATTGCTCAAAAATTTCAGCCAAGGAGATGAGCAAGAGAAAACTATAGAACAAAAACCTACAACAGAGGAGGAAGAAACATATAGAATGCATCTTGTTAATTTGTGTGAGGAGATGGAGGCCCTGGAGAGAAGGGTAAAAATGCAAAATCATCTTATCCAACAGGTCAAGTTTGAAATTGATGGAGAGAAGAGAGAACAAAGCATGCTATAGGGGGAAAACTAGCCAATGGACCAGTTGGACAAAGAAATAGAGGATATAAAGAGATTGATGTTGGAAGAAACACAAGAAGCAGTCATCATAGAAGTATGGGACAGAAGAAAACCTGCAGGAGCAGTGGGGAAAAAGAAACAGAAAGGAAAAGGAGAAGATGAACAAATCCAAGAGAATGTATGGGACCCTAGAGGATCTCAGCAACATGGTAGAGGGAGCCATGAGCAGGAGCTCATGATTTTACCAGCAGTGGAGTATGATGCAGGAGCATTGTCAACAAAGCCCATGTGGAGGGACAACTTAGCACCATAGCACGCCTTTTTAAATTAATTGGAATCTAAATGCTAACATTTTTCTATAGATCAGTTTTGAACGGATGATTGAAGAAGAGAGAAATGCTCTGAAACTGAATGATCATGAGAGGTCTGGGAGTTTTACTCTCAGTATTGAATGTAATAGATATTTAGTAGTTGCTACTTCGATAGGAGAGGTAGTTGGATGGAACCCTAGGAACCTTACTGTATATATAGATGCATGGCATGCCCAAATGAGGTGGCAGGAGGAGTATTGTCACTGAATAGGAGGTAGCTTCAAGTTAGTTAGAAATCCTTAGAGGAGGGGATAGTAGATAGAATATTTCTTTGAGAGAGCTTGAGAGATCTCAAACTTTATTACAGTCCAACCTGCACATATTGTAATCAAACATTCATATTAATAGAAAGAAAGAAGTTTTTCTTGCATATGAGCATTCTGTGTGGTTATGTGAATCTGATGAATGTTATATGTGTGTGATTATGTATGTTGTATATGTATGATAGATTTGATCTGCAGTAGGAAGATATATTTCCCTATCTTTGTTGAGTTTGAAATATTTTTCTGGGTTCTTAGGATATTCAAGGAGTGCACAATAGAACATCGAAGGTTTTGTAGCTAGCACAAGGAGTGCACATCTGAACTCTGGGGAGTTAGAAAGGAACGTGCTAGGAGGGTGCACCAGAACGATAAAAAATTGGGGAAAACTCAAGGTTTTTAAATATGTTAGAGGAGAAACTGTGTAGAGGAATCACAAAGAGACAGATTCATTGAGAACTCTATAGAACTCTTCCAAGTGAGCATCGAGTAGGTGCAAGAGTGCATAAGGAGAAATCTCTGTTGAATTCAAGAAGAAGAGTGTTAGAGGAATATACTCATAGAGTTGTTGAACAGTCTATAGAAGAATATCAACAAGGTGTTATTTGAGCAAGAGGTAGCTAGGAGGCCACAAGAAACCTTTGAAGGGAGTAGAAGGGTCAAGACCCTTAAGAGACTGAGTGAATCTGAAATCTCAGAAAATATAGTGTTAGCAGAAATGCTAACGAGATCCAAGCAGTCTGGCTTGTAAGAGGAACAAAGGACTGAAAAGACCTGTGTAAACCTGTTTGGGTTTAGAAATGGCCCAAAGAGTCGATCCAACTCCTTGATTTGAACTATCCTAGAATAGGAGTTCGTGTAGCCCCAAGGAGAGAAGGGGGGTCTACATCAATACTTGATGCAGACCCCCCTTCTCTCCTCGGGGCTACATGACCTCCCGGTCTAGGATCGCTCAAATCAAGGAGTTAGATCGATTCTTCGGGCCTTTCCTAGACCCAAACAAGTTTACATAGGTCCTTTTAGTATTCTTGTGCAGGTTTTATGGCACACACAACCTCTCCCTCTGCACTTCTAAAATACCAATTTTTAGATTCTAGCTCCTTTTCTATTAGCTCCTTCCTGCATGTGACTTCGGCCTATGACCTCATGCAAAAAATTGATTGCAAAGTGACCAAAAGTGGTTTGAGACCACACCGCTTTTCTCCCCGCAATTGACTATCAATTTCCATGCATCCTTTTGGAAAAATTGTGGTTTGGATTGCGGCCTGCTCTAGTAATTTTAAATTACGAGCACTTTCTGCCCCAAAAATCCAGTCGATCATCAATCTTCTGACCTCAATGGAGTTTTTTTATCAAGGTTGCTCCTGCATCATATTGGTGTCAATGTTTCATAGAAACATGCACAAGAGACCTAGATAAAGCAATTACAAACAAATATTATCAAGAAAAGGATGAGAGATCCAATATGGAAGAATGAGAAATAAAGTTACACTACTCGAATGAGTTGATCAATGGTCGAATGATACAATGAATGAGCAATACACACTCATAGAGGGAAAAACATTCCATAATTAACAAAATAGAACATTCAATGAGATTTTCCTTAGGAATGCATGAATAATAGTGATGGTCTCAAATTGGAAAGTATAAAATATAACTAGCTCCAGTTAACTACGACCTAACTAGTGAGTCAAAAATATAAATATTTCCAACACCCCCCATGAACATCACTATGGAGTAATAAAAAATGAGTCCTGAAAACTAGGCCATATTAGGTACTCATGTATAATGAAACTAATGAACATTGAATGAAAAATGAGTAAAGATGGAAATCCAAGTGGGAACCACCCCCCCCCCACCCCATGCTCAAAAGACAATGCATCAAAAGACGGAAAGGCAGTTGCTAGGAAACTGTTCTCTTTAGTCCAAAACGATCCCCCAATGTTTGAAACTTTTGTTCATTGAAAGTATTTGTGAATATGTAGAAATATTTATGCATCTAATGAATTCCTTTGTAAACATGCCTAGCCTTGTACCTCTTGGTCATTTTGACCCATCTACACCTAAAAATATTCCTTTCTGGTGGAAGTGGAACCAAATCCCATGTATGATTCTCTAGGAGTGAATCATACTCCTCATGCATGGTTGTTTCCCATAATGGATTTCACATAGCCTCACTGTAGTTATCTGTGCACTCCCTGTGATTTCTCTATGTTGAATCAAACTATATCTCATGAAATTTTAAACCTGTAGAAGGTTCGGGCTCCACACACCTTGCATTGGCACTGTGCACTCCTTGCACGAATATTACTAGAAGAGAAACAATTGGAACTTAAATAATCATAAACTAATTCCTAAAACATACAGGTACACACATGTTGATGATTACATTTGTGTGAGACATCCTCTAGGACACAGACCTGAGAGATATCCCCTGAGATGGGTGTGTGGTTCCTATCTAAGATATAACTAGAATGTTGTGTTGGCCTCCTCCTTACAGAGAGTTGATATGAACTCCAGATGATTCTTCTGTGTAACGCAGTGAGAAAGAAGATCTGTTGAGTTAGACGTGCATGTGGATGAGCACAGGTGAACGTGTGAATTCCCATGAGTTGGGTGCATCGTTCTGAGACAAAGATGAAAAGATGTATTTGCCTCCTCTAAAAAGAGAGTTGAGATGATGAACTCCAAATGAATCTCTTGTGTAATGCAGTGGGAAATAAGATATGTTGAGTTGGACATGCCTACGGATGAGCAAAGGTGAACATAATCTTAGTGGTTGAGCACTAGTGAGTGTGGTTCTCCTATGAGACGCAATGAGATAGAGATGTGGACATCCCTGTGGATGTGCCCCTATTGGTTGATAACTAGTGGGTGTATGAGATCCCTTTCTATATTTTTCAAGAGTCGGGCTTACATGTAACCCTAATTGTAATGTAAATGGTACTACAGGTTAGCCCAACCTTAATGTAAAATATAATTAATGTAAAAGATAATTAATCTAGTAATTATTAATTATATTGTGAGATAGTGAGGTTGGACCTATTGTGCCAATAGGTACTTCTATTATCAGGTTCAGTCTAATACAAGTAAAGGTAAATTCCCCATTGAGGAATCATATCACAAGTGTGAGTTTGGAAATTTCAGAAAACACTTGTTCTTGGGAAAGTGCGCACCTCTATTGGGAGCTAGGTTTCTAGTGTTTGTGAGAACCCTTTTGTGTGATAGCTATTTATGGGGGTGGAGGTATTTCTCTTGAAGAATATATCAAAGGATTGGTTGGATTTTCTTCCCTTGTTGAGAAGGGTTTCCCAGGATACTTGTGTACTTGTGCATGGTGTTTCTTCTTGTGATCTTGTTTGTTGCAACAAATTATCTATGGTTTAAGTAAAATGCTAAAATGGAATGAAATTCATGCTTAAGACATTCCTATTGAAAAATAAACAACACACACATACAAAAATGAAACAACAAAGTATCTATTTGGTTTCATAAAGAACAAAACAAGTTACAGTCTACTCTTTGGGTTCTGAGAGTATTCCTCTTCTCTTCTTTTCTAAAAAATCTATAGTACAACATATATTACATTGATTTATACACATTCTTGGATTCTCTCTCCTTCCCTCCTGATAAAAACTAATTATTTCACATATTAATAAAGGCAATCCTATCACAAAGCTTTCACAATAAATGCACATTTACAAACTTAGATATGAGTCAATGCTCAAAATCTGCAAAATCCTACAGTCATTTAAAGTCCAATTACAACCTTTCGGATATACATATAGTGGTTATAGTATTTAGATCTTAGGGGATATTTAATTACAAAGGTATATACTTAAATGTTGTGTCTTCCTTGGAATCCAATCCAGTTAATGCATGTTTTTTTGTATGTTGATTCATCTCCCACAATGCTTCATTAATTGTTATGATGATGCTCCTGCATCAGACTCCCATGAAAAAGATATTCATGGACTCTTGTCCATGAGCTCCTCAAATTCGTTTCCATGTTTCTAAATTTTTTTGTCATTCAACCAGCTGGCATATTCTATTAGATGGTCCCTCCATTTGACTAAGTATTCATAATAGACCCTCCTCTTGGTTCTTTTAACAATCCTTTGTTCTAAAATATCCTCTATCTAGAGCTTCTCTATTGCAAGCATCTGTTGCATCCACTGGAATTCATATTGATCATATTCTTCTCCTTCTTTATCCCTCTATAAGGACATAATGTTTCTACATTAAATATCAGTGAAATTTTGATGCCCTCTGGTAGCTCAACCTCATAAGGATTTGTAGTAAATTTCCTCAGGATTTTATAGGTCATATATTTTTCAGCTTCAATTTATTATATTTCCCTCATGGGAATATTTCCTTTCTCGGATGTTCTAGAACTTGGTCTCCAACTTCAAAATTTACCTCTTTCCTTTTTTGATCTACTATGTACTTGTATCTTTGGTTGCTACTCTGCAACTAGCCTTTGATTTGTTCATGAAATGTATGCATTTTTGTAGCAAAGTATTCTTCTCTCGCACTTTGAAATTCATCTTGTCTCAAATATCTTAATTCAAAAATTCCTCTGGGGTGCATTCCATATACTATCTGGAATGGGATATTACCATTACTCATGTTCAGTGAATCATTATATGCAAATTCTGCTTGAGGCAGAAATTGATCCCACTGGCTATTATGTTCAATCACCAAACTTCTTAGAAAATCTCCCAAGCTTCTATTCACCACCTCAGTCGATCTATCTATCTGAGGGTGATATGTTGAACTAAAATAAATATTCAACCCCAGTTTATTCCACAAAGTCCTCCAAAAATGTCCTACAAATTTTGTGTCTCTATGTGAGACTATACTCCTAGATAACCCATCGAATCTCACAATCTCTTTGAAAAATAGATTTTCTTTGTGGGTAGCATCAGTTTGTTTGTGAAATGGTATAAAATGTGCCATCTTTGAAAACCTTTCAACCACCACAAAAATTGAATCACTTCCCCTCTAGGTCTTTGGTAATCATAGAACAAAATCCATACTTATAAGTTATAGAGTCTCGTGCACTATTTGGAATAGGCAATGGATGGTATAGTTTTATATTATGCTACTTCCCCTTGGTATATTGGAAATTTTTGTATATATCCACAAAATTCTCCACATCATATCTCATTCCTAGCCAATAGTACAAAGAACTCAATTGTGCATATGTCTTATCATGGCCAAAATTTCTAGCCAACCCTCCATTGTGATTTTCCTTCAGCAAGTTGTCCCTCATTTAACATTTTGGGATACATGATTGAATCCCTTTCAACAAAAACCATTCCTATATTAGATACTCCATCCATTTGGATTCTATCCCTCATCAAAGGATTTTCACAAGCTTCGTAAGCCTCCTTGAAGTTTGGGTCTTCCTTGCACATTTCCTTGAGGTTTTAAAACCCCAAAGTCTCCATTGGGAATTCCTGCAAGATCAAACATCTCCTTCTCAAAACATCTGCAAATTTGTTAGCACTCCCACTAATATTCTTAATGAAAAAAGTAAAATTATGCATGAATTCTACCCATTTGGCATGTATCTGATTCAACTTCTCTTTTCTGGTTATAAATTGCAAACCATGATTGACAATATACAAAATAAAATCTTTTGGTATAAGATAATGCCTCCACTTTTTCAAAGCTTGAATTATAGCATAAAATTACTATCATAATTCGAATATTTCCTCTTAGCATCATTCAAATTCTCACTGAAATAAGCAACATGCTTATCATCCCGACTTAAAATTGCACCGATGGCCACTCCACTTGCATCGCACTTGACTTGGAAAGTCTTCCTAAAATATGTAAAAATCAAGATGGGTTGTTCTCTTATCCTCTCCTTTAACAACCTAAATCCTTTCTCTACTTCTTTTATCCATTCAAAATATCCATGTTATTTCTTTGTAGTATCCACTATGGGTATACAAATACTGCTAAAATTTCTGATGAAATTTATGTAGAAACTTTCTAACCCATGAGAAATCCTTACCTCAAACACACTTCTTGGAGAATGTCACTCCTTTATATTTATCACCTTCTCTCGATCCATCTTAAATCCATTTGATGTGATCACAAAACCCAAATACACAATCTCTATCTTCATAAAAGAACATTTCTTCAAATTTATTACCAACTTCTCTTGTTGTAATCCCCTTAACACCATCCTCGAGTGTCTCAAATGATCCTCATTAGTCTTAGTATAGACTATGATATCATCCAAATAAACAATCACAAATTTCCCAATAAAGTCTTCAAGCACTTCATTCATTAATATCATGAAGGTACTTGGAGCATTGGTTAAACCAAATGGAATAACAAGACACTCATACCGCCCTTCATTTGTTTTGAATGTTGTTTTCAATTCATCTCCTCCTCTCATCCTTACCTTATGATAACCAATTTTCAAGTCTATCTTGGAAAAATAATTGCCTCTGCTCAAACAATCCATCAAATCATCTATTCAGGGTAAGGGAAATCTATACCTAATACTTATTTTATTGATAGCTATAGAATCTATGCACATTCTCTAGCCACCATCATTTTTTGGAATCAACAAAGTCAGTACTGCACATGGTCTCAGACTTTCCTTGATCAATCATTTGTCCAATAACTCTTGGAATTGCTTCTTGACTTCTTCATTCTCCTGAGGGGTCAACCTATATGATGATTTGTTTAGAAAAATTGCATCTAGAATAAGGTAAATATGATGACTAATTATTTTGATGGGAGGTAGAGTATATGAGGAAATTTATCCACCACAATGTCAGCAAATTCATTCAATAATTCTTGAATTTCAACAGGAAAGTCATTCATGGAATTATTTGTAAGGATATCTGATGCAACACCCCTACCTCAGTAGGCTCTGTGTGACCTCCCAATCTAAGGATCGTTATTAATATCCCCTTTGATTCAAAATGAATCTTTGATTCCCAACTGGAATATTCACACTTGTAATAACAAGTCCTTCTAGAGTTATGCTTGTGCGAACAAGCACAAGTCTCAAACCTCAACTCCAAGTGACCAATCGATATGACCACGACCTTCACCCGAAAATGTGTTTCAAGTTTCGCGACTTTGCAATTCCTGTTGTGAGTCACCCCTGACTCCTTTAATCCCCGACACCCCAAAATGGGCTAACAGGTCCTCAGCTCCTCCCTTATGCATCGACCATATGACCTTAGTCATGTCTTGGGGTCCACCTCTAAGCGCGTCGAAATTTTGTGACTCGAGAATTCACGATGCAACCTCCTATCCTTCTCCCAAAGTTTGAACTCGTGAATTATTTGCTGCGGATCGACGGTCCAGATCCTTCTACGATATGATGACCCATATCCTATCAGGATTTCATTACTCTTGACTTGTCGTCATGACTTTCTCCACACTCCTGAATCCTGAAATGCCAAAATTCAAAGTATTAGATCAACGACTCTCGTCAGTCCAAATCTAATAGTGACTATTACTCCTGAGCTTGTGAGTGTTGATAGACACTCAATATTAACTCTTCTGTTGATCCATTGGATCGAACGGTCCACGATGAATCAGTGGTTCTCCCTCTAAGAATTTCGACTGTCCATTGAGTTCCATAGTAACTCCTGGCCAAACAACTTGCCATCTTTCCTCCTGAACTTGGTTTTCTGTGAAGCCTCTGTGAGAATCATCCTTACTTTGAATGCTATGAAGTCTCTATCCATCCTGAGCTTATACTTCACTTCAAACTCAATATTTCTAGGGTATTATCGCACACACTTCTTGCGGCTTCTCGATAATCTTTGATTATCTGAACTTCTTAGTTCTACGCACTCCTTGAGACAATAACTCCTCAACCACTCACTGGGTTAGAAAAGTTTAAGAATTCAATTGGCCTACACACTCCTTGCATGGCTTTGTTCTATACTCACACTTTTTCTGGTATAAGAACAATGGTATCTCTCCTAAGATTTTCTGAGATAAAACTCAGAACTTGTCAATGCACTCCTTGTGGACCTTCATTGCACTCCTTGCAAGAATTCTCAGGATGAGAAACAATTGAAAACATACTCTTATTCTCACGGAATTCATACATTCAACATGAAATCATACATACACACACAACATTGAAACAAATGCATAACATAGCATATATAAGAAAACTATAAACATACCTTTCAATAGATGTAAACAGAATTCATAAACACCATGAATTTGGATCAAATCTTTCTTATATTAATCCAAGTGCATTTGTACATGGGTTCAATAGCAACCACTATATTCTTATACAATCTTCTACAACCTATCTTCTTCTCTATTCTCTTATTCTCTTTCTCTTCAGCTCTTACAATTACAATGAGAATAATCTTATGATACAATACAAACGAGGGATATTTCTAGAGTTTTCCCTCCTACAGCTCTAACTATCTAATCGAATTAAAATATCTATAACTTCTTTACGTTGATTGCATTAATTTCCTCCAATCAACAAATGAGAGAAACCACTCATGGTCTTTGTTACAATATCCAAACCATAAAAGAAAAAATATCTTCCCAGATATTACATTAATGTTTTATCTTTTCAAATTCAAAACGTTCTCAGAATGTGCACTAGTGTGTTTCCAGTTGTCCTCCGCTCTCGCACTTGCTTTTTTGTCTTTCTTACGATGCTCCTGCATCATAATCCTCTGCTAAAAAATTCATGAACTCTTTTTCATGAGCTCCTACACCATCTGTCCATGTTCCTGGATATTTGCTTCACTTTCCTAACTAGCATCCTCGATCGGGTGTCCTTTCCACTTTGTTAGATATTCAAAACATGTCTTCCTACGGGTCTTCTTGCTAACTCTCAGATCAACGATATTTTCCATCTGTGGATATTTAGCTACAAGAATCTGTCTAAACCACTAAGCTTTCTTCTGGTTCGTTGATCCCTCTATTTCATCTACTCTGTAAGGATACAGATCTGCTACATTGAATACGGGCAATATTCCTACCCCGTCTGGCAATTCTATTTCATAAGCATTGGCCTCAAATTTCCTTTGAATCTTACACGGCCCTATATTTTTCATCTTCAACTTATTGTATGTTCCCCTTGGGAACCTTTATTTTCTCAGATGTGCTAAAACTAAATATCCCACTTCGAACTGAAATTCTCTTTTATGTTGATCTGCTCTATGCTTATATTCCTAGTTGGAATTATTCAAATGCTCTTTGATTTTACTGTGGATATATTGCATCTCTTGATCCAGGTCAATATCCATGGCCAC
>JZKD02S1673092.1:2015092-2036218 GCA_000966675.3 Picea glauca
TATGAAGAAGACAAAGCTATCATTCACAAAATGAACTAATAATTGTTATGTCTTTTATCGATTTGGAAGAAACAAGATATAGATAACAGTAATAGAATTATATCATTTGAATTTGATTTAGATAGCAAAGTAGTCATAAACCATAAACAAATTGATATACAAAACTTGAAACACAATGTTGATATATTGAAAAGCAAAAGCTATAACAAAACATCAATTCTTCTCCAGTCTATATCAGAATTCTATATCCTTGTTCTCCCACAACTGAGGATAATGATTATTACAAAAATCATAAGTTTATATAGGTTCTTCACAAGGTAAAACATCATTGTGGATAATATCAAATAAGTTTACATATCCTGGGAGATATCCCACAATCACCTAAACTAAGGAAATAAAATGCAAGTAAAATTTGTAGATCATCCCCTAACTGCTCATGATATCTATTGCCAATTCGAATTTGCCTGCAATAGAACACAAAGATCAGATTAGAAGGATCTTTTATTAAGAAAACCATAAAAAAATTGACTCTACAGACTTAGCTACAGAATCACCTGATTCTGTAGCTAGTTAAAAATAGCAAACAGGACCAGGTATAATCAAATAAAATCAAATCCAAAACGAATTATTAATGATTCAATTAAAATTATCCTTTAAATTAAACCAAATCGAAAAGAATGCAATCAGGATAGGGTAAGAATGCTCTGTTTTTCCAATTGACATAAAATCGGATCAAATCTTAAGATGACCATTTCATAAATGCAATTAATGGCGAACCAAATTGCATAAGATACGAGACAATCATAATTGATTTGTATAGGATTTGTATCGTTTAATCAATTTCCAATATAGAAAATCCGTCACGATTTCATGCATAACTATATCCATAGAATCCAGCCACAGATCTCATTTGCTGAGTCTCAAACAGTTCACAGGTATGACCAAAATAATGGTCGTAACTGTCATTGACTAGTTATAGTCATAACAACAGATTGATATCATTCAGTTAAAAGAACGATATGTAAATTGCTTCAATTGTAATCAGATGAAATCATACTCCATAAATATCAACTCAACGATTACCATGTTTGATCACCACACAGTTAACAGACAGGGTATTGACAGAGTCCACAGAATCCATAATACAAATCAGGCATATAACTGAAATGGATATGACTGAATTTAATTATAGACACAAATCGTAAGACTGGATATGATCAATTTCATTCCTCAAATCGAAATCAAACAATATATTTGTTACCATCGAATGCAGTTCAAATCGTAACAGCCACTATTCACATCCATTCAAAATTTTGATTATGTAACAAATGATAAACGAATTGGTCCGAACATAGAATATACAATTAGAACAGCTAACCAAATTGCCCATCATATCGCACAGGATATAACCAAATCAAACAGAGATATTGTCTGTATTCCAACAATAGAAAAGATATCAACAATTCTTAATAACAGAGTATTCAAATCAAATCATGATCTAATCAAAACCAATCCAAAAATTAATAATCAAAAATTATATACAATAAATGCATGACAGAGCAGGTCAACAATGTATACAGAGTTTATGATCATGCCATATAAATGAGTGAAAATTATACTAGCAATATTGTTGAGGCTATGCCAATTTGGAATTGACGATTGTCGTGGCTGACTCGACATTCTTGAATAGAATTGAACCAATTGTTCGTTGCTTCTTGTCAGAGGGTTCCACCTTCGTGTTATGACCAGTGAGCTTTTCCACTTGGTTTTCCAAATCATGGATTCTAGATTTCAACATAGGAACATCAAAGTAGTACCTCTCCAACCACAATCCACACTGATCGCAAGGTGGAACAACAGGTTGAGCAGTCGAGGGTTTCGATGATTCACCGAGGGTTCCTCGAGATAGTTTAATACCAGGAAAATTAGGATCATCTCGCAAACAGGGTGGTAAATTCTTCACAAATTTCGTGAGGAGGTTTTTCACACAAGACTTCTGAGTAAGGATACTCATCGGCGAGAAAACGTTCAATTTCTGAATCAGAGTCTTCATTGACCACGATAGGTTCTGATTTGGCAGAGGATTTAGGATTATTTCTCGCCATGCGAGATATTAACCTAGCATTTTTCTTTCCCTTAGAATTAGCACCAGCTTTAGCTTTAGGCTTTTTGGTTGCGGGCTTATTAATTTCAAACTGTTTAGTCACAGCCATAGGCAAATTCGTAGGTGGGTCGGGTAGAGGTTTGGGTAGAAAAACGTTATAAGGAACAGGGGAAATAGGCTGGGTTTCGGCTATCATAGGTTTATCAACCTGTGGAGGGTCCAATTTTTCGAAGCCATTACGACTAAGGAAATCAGCCCAGCAATCACGACATAACCCTAACTCGTAAACCATTATCATTTTAATCAATCCCAAATGGAAGAGGCTGGTATCAGCTTGACCACGCTTGTACCTTTTAGCCACATTGAACAAACTTATATGCAGGTAGTGGGGCATACTAAGTTTGAAACCCATAAAAACCATCAATAGACGAAGGTGAAACAAGAAAATGAACCCGTACCTGCCCTCACAAGTAATGAATTGCTTGATTATCATTAGGAGATCATACCAACCTGGTTTCAACATTTTTGTAGGCAAGCCTTTGTCGCAGGAGTTCACCGTTCGAGACTGGAATAACAATGTCCATGGGACATCATCTACCTTGCAACTTTTGGACCACTTCTCTCCCGTAACAGGCAGGCTGGTTGCCGAGTTGAGAAACTGTTCATTAATTTCAAGTTGAACATCTCCAACTTTATCTCGACAGCCATAGAATGATAATGCAAATTTCCAAGCCACGATAGGATTGTAACCATCGAACTTCTTTATAAATGGAAGCCACCCAAATTTTTCCAGGTTGCTATAAGAACCATCAAACATCAGCAACGCTTGACACCCGTTGGGCTCGGCTCTTACGACAGGAGCCATGTCTTCTGTTCATGATAGGGTTTGGATTAAACCACACAAGACGTAGGAGTAAAAACGATAGGGCTTAATAGTTGCAGGCATTCAAAGGGGAGTGAATTTATGTAATGCGTGTGAAGGTGGTGGGATTACCACCGCCATGCAGTGCATTAATGGCTGGGTACAGTGCTTTTCCCATCAGCAATCAACACATTAATTGGCCAACCCAAATCGGTGTACAACTACATCAATGTGCCATCTATCAAACATAGAACAAATACCATATGTTAAATTCATGTGCCAAGTGTATAGTTCGATTCAACATGACATCCAAAGGTTTTACCAACGCGACAAGTGTAAAACATTGCCACTCCATTATGAAACCAAATTGATATATGAACCATGCATTTTTTGCATAATCAAAGTGTAAAAACATTGCAACCATTGAAATCCACAGTTGATGACAAAAATGACACCAACTGTGGATTATCCGGCAATTAATCTCGAAACTACTCACCACAGAAATCTGAAAACAACAATAAGAATCATATCATATATAAAATCAACCATGACCCTTATGAAATCAATCATATCTCATAACCTAACATTTTCAATACTTTACCAAAGAAATCAAGTTGCACAATCAAAGTGAATGGATATAATTTGAAAGTCATTTGTAGTCATACAATAAACCAATGGTAAAGTATCTTTCAAAAAATCAATAAAAGACTACGACAGTCTAAACAACAATGGAGAAGTTTTCACACTTTTAGTTGTGAAAACTGAATCGAAATCAAATTGCAATTGTTGTAAGAAATGAAACCAATGTCTAGTTGCAAAATGCGACGATGACTTGTTGATTTAGAAGACAATTAGGTGTAGGCAGATTTTTTTTTTAGGGAAATTAAAAAAATATTATTGGCTGCCAACAAGGTCATCAAACAGTTGGGATTGTCGACAACACCACACCTACAACCATACAACATCGGGTGGCTTTGCTAAGGACAAGATCTTCATGTCAACCAGCAATGTCGATTGTCATATGGCATCCAACCCTTCAAGGATGAGGTATTATGTGATGTTTCCCCACTACATGTCTTTGATGTTCTCTTGGGCCATCCATATATGTGGAAGCGCCACGTTGTTTATGAGTCTAGACCCCACAGTGTCATTGTTTCTCTGGGGATTCATCTCTACAAAATACCAAAGGTAGTTTTGACTACTGTTCCACCTAAAAAGTGATGCAAGGTAGTATCTCATACTGCAAAATTCAACTTCTTCACAATCTGTTCAAAAGGAGAACAGAAGGACACTGCAACCACTACAGCCTTGCCCAAAGCACCTTCTATCCAACAGAAGCAGGTCGACAAGGCTACAACAAAGTGAAAAGATTCATTCTACACACCGTCCTCTCATGTATCTCAACTTGTTGAGCAGCCTCAGCCTCAATAGGTTCTTGACATACTTCCACAAACTGAGCAACACGATGTCCCCGACAATACAAGCAACTCACCAAGATGCAGATCCAGCAAACACTTTTCCCTCTCCACTGGGAACTCAACGCAATGGAGACCATTACTTCCTAAGGAGGGAGGATTTATCTAGGTGGATATCAGTGTCCACCCACCTTTTCTGACTGGCTCAAAATAGTTTTCTGGCAATTTTGGCAATTTACTATTTTTAGCAAGTTTTAACTTCTGGGGCCATTTTGAGGGCCTACATGAAGGTTTTTCAATATTGAGGTTCTCAATGATAGACAAAGGCATGATTGATCCCCCAAAATGAATCTCCTTGAAAATACCTTTCTAACGAGCTATCATACGCCTAAAATGGAGATCGTATGCAAATGTTACGACCCCGGGAAGTTGATGTACTAACTTACCCAAACAGGGCCCACATGACTTTTGGCGCTTCATCTCCTAGGGTTAGGTTTTTGGATGTCTATGGTTTTTGGAATTCCTATTTATTGTAAAAATTCCTTGAGAGCCTCATTGTACTCATGTTCTTGCGAATGCGAGTAGCCATCACATCTCTTCTCAGAGATAAGTTGCCACCATTCTAGTGAGTCTTTCACTCTGTATTTTTACAGTCTATGTACATTTCTTTCATTAATAGAAATCATGTATTACTGTATATCTATGTTTATGGTTGCATCTCTGATACATTTTTGTTATATTATTGAATATATGTGATATCTCTGTGCATTTCTCTATTGTATATTCGATCTCATTTCATGAAGAAAATAATCTGGATCATCTCTGCTACAAAATCTTCCACTCCAACACTTCTGAACTCACTCTACTCTAAGTTCCTCAACTCAGTTACTCCTCTTGGTTGAATTCCATACATTATCTAGATTGGGCTCTATCATGTGCTCTTGTTTGGTGAATCATTATATGCAAATTCTGCTTTTGGCAGAATTTGATCCCACTGACTCTGATGTTCATCTACTAAACTCCTCAACAAATCTCCCAAACTTTGATTTACTACCTCAATCTGTCCATCTATTTGAGGGTGATATGTTGAGCTAAAAGAAAATTATTCCCCCAGCTTCTTCCATAGTGTCCTCCAAAAATGACCAATACATTTGGTATCTCTATCTGAAACAATACTCTTGGGTAAACCATGAAGTCAAACAACTTCTTCGAAAAACAGATTTGCAATGTGAGTTGCATCATTGGTTTTCTGACATGGAATGAAATGTTCCATTTTGGAAAATCTGTCAACTACCACGAATATGGAATTACAACCTCTTTGTTTCCTTGGTAGTTCTAACAAAAAAACCATGCTTACCACGTCCCACAGTCTCTCTAGTACTGGAAATGGTTGATACAATCCTATATTATGCCTTTTCCCCTTTGCGTGCTGGCAGATTCTACATATGTTCACAAATTTCTTGACATCTATCCTCATCCCTGGCTAGTAATATAAATTGTTCAGTTGCGTAAATGTTTTTTCATGGTCGAAATGTCCAGGCAATCCTCCACTATGTTTTTCCTTTAAAAGGTTTTCCCTCATAGAACTCTTCAGGATAAACAATTGATTTTCTTTGAATAATAATCCATCCTGAATTAAATATTTAATCCATTGGCTTTTGTCTCTCAAAAAAGGATTCTCACATGCTTCATAAGTGTCCCTAAATCTTGAATCATCTTTGTACATATCCTTAAGGCTATCAAAACCTAAGGTCTTCACGTGAAACTCCTGCAGAATCAAACATTTCCTTCTCAATGAATCAACAACCTTGTTAGTAGTTCTAGAAATGGGATTTATAACAAAAGTAAAGTTCTGCATAAATTCAACCCATTTTTCATGATTTTGGTTCAATTTTTCCCATTGAGTTATGAATTGTAAAGCATGGTTGTCGCTATACAAAACAAACTCTTTCGGAACCAATTAGTGCCTCCATTTCTTCAACGCTTGTATGACTTCATAAAACTCTTTATCATATGTGGAATATCTTATCTTGGCATCATTTAGCTTCTCACTGAAGTATGCAATCGGTCTATTGTCTTGGCTTAAGACTGCTCCAACCACAAACCCACTTGCATCGCATCTCACTTGAAATGTCTTACCAAAGTCTGGCAAAACCAAAATTGGTTGTTCAATTATCTTTTCCTTCAATAGCTTAAAACTTTTCCCTGCTTCCTCTTTCCAATGAAAATATTTATGTCTTTTCTTGACTGTGTCCATCATTGGTGCACTAATCCCACTAAAATTTTTTATGAACATCTTGTAAAAACTGGCTAATCCATGGAATCTTCTGACTTCAAAGATATTCCTTGGCGATGGCTATTCTTTGATCGCTTTTACCTTCTGAGGATCTATCTTCAACTCATTTGAAGAGATCACAAAACCCAAATAAATGAGCTCTTTCTTCATGAAAGATGACTTCTTCATATTTATCAACAACTTCTCTTGATGCAACCTCCTCATTAATAGAGTTAGGTGTCTCAAGTTCTCTTCCTCGGTCTTACTAAAGATCAATATATCATCGAGATACAAAATTACAAAATTTCCAATGAAATATTTCAAAACTTTGTTCATTAACCTCATGAAAGTACTTGGCGCATTCATTAAACCAAACGGCATGACAATCCATTCATATAATCCTTCATTCATATTGAATGTTGTCTTTCATTCATCACCTTCCCTCATTCGAATCTAATGACATCATCTTTTCAAATCAATCTTTGAAAAAAAAAATTCTCCACTCAAGCAATCCATCAAGTCATCCATCCTCGGTAAAGGAAATATATACCTGATGGTGATTTTGTTTATAACCCTCGAGTCTATACACATTCTCCATGCGCCATCCTTCTTTTCCCTTAACACTATTGGCACTATGCATAGACTCAAGCTTTCTCTAATCAACCCTTTGTACATAAAATCTTGGACTTGTTTCTTAACTTCATCATTCTCCTACGGTGTCAATATGTATGTTGTTTTGTTTGGTAAACTATCTCCTGGTATAAGGCCAATGTGATGAATTATACTTCTGATGGGCGACAACGAACAAGGTGAATCATCCACCACTATATTTGCAAAATTCTCCAGCAGTTCCTTAATTTCCTCCAGTAGATCATCTATCAAAGTATTGATCAAGATGACTCTAGGTTTCCTAACCACAACAAACTACATTTCTTCACCCATCTTGGCTTCATCCAGAAGTTCCTTCCCACTCATGAGTAGTATAGTATTGCTTATTTATTCTTTCTCCTTCTTGTTTTCAATTGGTAGCAACATATGTGTCCTACCATTCTTCTCCAAGGCGTATGAGTTCCTTCTTCCATCATGAACAACATTTTTGTCATATTTCCAGGGTCTCCCCAAACAAATATGATAGACATCCATGGAAATGACATCACATAAGATCTCATTTCAATATTCCCCTATTTTAAATTCAACTAAACATTGTTTAGTGACAATTACCTGATGTCCTTTTTACAACCAGGAAACTTTGTATGGGCTCGGATGTGCAAATGTCTCCAATTCCAGCTTCCCCACCATTTCTGTGGATACTATATTATCTATGCTTCCACTGTCCACTATCACCTTGCATACCCTATCCTTGGTTTTGCAAGTAGTTCTAAACAAACTTTTCCTCTGGATTGGATTCTCCATCTCTTTCTCTGGATTCAAGAGATTTTTCCTCATCATTAAGGATATTCTTCCTTCTTCATCCCCTGCCTGAACATTTTTCCTCTGTGCTTCTAAAATGTGAGCTTCGACTCCTCCATCTCTTTTTCTATCAGGACATTCAAAATATTTGTGTTCTATCTTTCTACAAACAAAACACTTTATTTCACTTCCTCTGCCTCTTCCTCTTCTTCTTGCTTGCGGGAAAGTGTTATTATCGCCATATTGTATTCCCTGTGAACTTCCTCCTCTTTAAGGGTGATTATGGGGCTTCTTTTCTTCATCCTGGGGCTTCTGTACTCTATCTTGAGAAATTTATTTGCCTCTACTTTGACTTCTACCTCTTCCCCTTTGACCTTGCTTTCGAGAAATTTTTCTTCTGCCTTAAGAGCAATCTAATAAGCATCTTCTACATTTCTGATTGTCACCATCCTCATCTCATCCTGAATGTCATATCTCAGACCATTCATGTATCTGGTGACCTTTTCATCATCATTTTCACGATGACCATCTCTAATGTTTATTCGGTAAAATTATTCAGTGTATTCCTTCACTGTCAACCCTTTCTGTCTCAAATTCTTCATTCTTCGAAACATAATAATTTGGTAATCTCTGGGTATGAATTTGGATTTCATATTTGCAACCATTATATCCCATCTTTTCATTCTTTTATTTCCCTTGCAATGCTTGTCATCCTACAGTTCATCCCACCATAGTGTTGCATGCCCTTTCATTCTAGTGACAACATGTTTTTCTTTCTTATCCTCTTCGATATCCTCATAATCGAAGTATTTATCCAGAACTCTAAACCAATCTAGCAACTCCTCAACGTCTAAGTTTCCTTCATACATTGGGATGTCCATTTTTCTCTGGCCCCTATTCTTGCAATAGCTCTGAATAGACATTGTTCTGCAACATCTTCGACTACAACTTCTTCTTCATCGGGTCTTGCTTCATTCTTGTTTTCAGATTCATCGACATATCTAGCATCAACTATTTGTTTTTGTGTTGTCTGCATAGCATCTAATTGAGCTCAAAGTTCTCTCATTTTCCTTTCCATAGCTGGATCGGGCATTTGTCTCTCTTGACGTCTTTTGGGCAACATTGTTTAAATCTGCTCCACATAGAATTCAGATCACAACTTGTCTTTTGTCTCCCTTGCTTATAGAAAATAATGATTGTAATCTATGATACCACCTGACACAACACCCCTACCTCACTAGGCTCTACATAACCTCCCAATCTAAGGATCATTCTTAATATCCCCTTTGAGTTGAAATGACTCTTTGATTCCTAGCTGGAATCTTCAAACTTGTAACCATAGGTTATTCTATATTTACGCTTCTGTGAACAAGCATAAGGCTCAAACCTCAATTCCACATGACCAACCTATATGACCACGACCTTCACCCAAAAAGGTGTTTTGGGTTTCGTGACTTCATGATTCCTGTTGTGAGTCCCCCTAACTCCTTCAATCCATGAAACCCTGAAATGGGATAATGAGTCCTCAACTTATCCCTTATGCCTCGAACATATGACTTTAGTCACATTATGGGGTCCATCTCCGAGCACGTCGAAATTTCATGACTCGGGAGTTCACAATGCAACCTCCTCTGTTTTTCTCAAAGTCTGAACTCGTGACTTCTTTGCTAGAGATCGACGACCCAAATCCTTATATGATCTGATGGCCTAGATCCTGTCAGGATTTTGTGAATCGAGATTTCGTGACTCTTGACTTCTCGTCACGACTTTCTCCACACTCTCAAATCCCGAAATGATGAAATTTGAAGTACTAGATCAACGACTCTCATCGTTCGAGATCTAACAATGACTATTCCTCCTGATATTATGAGTGTTTACATACACTCAGTCTTAACTCCTCCACTGATCCACTAGATCCAACGGTCCACGGTGAATTGCTAGTTCTCCCTCTTATAATTTTGACTGTTCGTTGAGTTCCTTAGCAACTCCTGTCCAAAAAAATCAACATCTTTCCTCTTGAACTTGGTTTTCGGCAAAGCATCTGTTAGACTCATCCTTCCTTTGAACTCCACGAAGTCTCTATCCATCCTAAGCTTATACTTTGCTTCAAACTCAAGATATCTAAGGGATTCTCAGACGAACTTCTTGTAGCTTCTCGATAATCTCTTATTATATGAACTTCTTAGTTCTGCACACTCCTTGCGACAATAACTCTTCAACCACTCACTATGTTGGAAAAGTCTAAGACTTCAACCATATTGCACACTCCTTGCATGGCTCTCTTCTATACTCATACTTTTGTTGGTATAAGAACAAAGGTATCTCTCCTGATCTTTTCTGGGATAAAACTCTTAACTTGTCAACGCCCTCCTTGCGTACCTTCACTGCACTCCTTGCAAGATTTCTCAGGATGAGAAACAATTGAAACTCATACTCTTCTTCTCAAAGACTTCATACATTCAACATGAAAGCATACATACAAACACATCATTGAAACAAATGCATAATAGAGAATATGAGAATACTGTAAACATACCATTCAATAGATGTAAACATAATTCATAAACACCATGAATTTGGATCAAAGATTTCTTATATTAATCCAAGAGCATATGTACATGGGTTCAATAGAAACTGTTATCTGCTTATACAATCTTCTACAACCTATCTTCTTCTCTACTCTCCTATTCTCTTGCTCTTTATCTCTTACAATTACAATGAGAATAATCTTACCATACAATACATACGAGGGATATTTCTAGATTTTTCCCTCCTACAACTCTAACTATCTAATCGAATTAAAAGCTCGAAAACTACTTTACATTGATTACATTAATTGCCTACAATAAACAAATGAGAGAAACCACTGATGATCTGTGTTACAATCTCCAAACCATAAAAGAAAATATATCTTCCCCGATATTACATTAAGGTTTTATCTTTTCAAATTCAAAACATTCTCAAAATGTGCGTTGGTGCATTTCTAGATGTCCTTCGCTCTTGCGCTTCCTTTTTTGGCTTGATTACGATGCTCCTACATCAATATCTCTTGTCTTATCTATAACAACAAACTACATCTCCCTATCTTTCTTAACTTCTTTCAAAATCTCCTTCTCACTCGTAAGAAGTATACTCAGACTAGCCTCATTTTTTACGCCCTTATCTTCCAGTGGAAACAACATATGTCTACAGCCATTCTTTTCAAGGGTATAAATATTCTTTCTCCTATCACGTATGACATTTTTGTCATATTTCCATGGTATCTCCAATAAAACATGACAAACATCCATAGGTATGACACCACATAAAACTTCATCCTTATAACTATCAATATTGAATTCAACTTTACATTGTCTACTTACCATTACTTGATGTCCTTTTTGCAGCCATGAAACCCTATATGGATTTAGATGTGCTATCATTTCCAACTTTAGCTTTTCCACCATTTCTTTGGACACTAAATTAATATTTATCCCATCATCTATGATCACATTTCATACTCTATCTCTTGACTTGCAAGAAGTTCTAAACAAAGTCTTTCTTTGTGCTAGCTCTTGCACCTCCTTTTCCGGTTTCACAAGGGATTTCCTCATAATGAGTGATCTTCCCTCTTCAACAACCTCTATTTTTGTCTCTATCTCTACAACCTCTTGTTGAGAATTAGTAATGTAGGATTCTCTAAAGCCTGCATTTTTGTTTCCAGGACATTCCTAAGACATGTATCATGTCTTCCCACAAGCATAACACTTAATCTCTCCTCCTAAGCCTCTTCCTCTGTCGCTTGGAAAATTTCTCCTTCGTCTACAGTGTCCTCCTCTAGCTATCTAATTTCCAGAGCTACTAGCTTCTTCGCTTGTTTTCTAGAAATTTTCTCTTGTGGTTCCTTTTCCTCGGGTTGGATTCTTTCCCTTGTTTTTATGGTTCTTCTTTCTTGATAGTTTTTCTTCTACCTTCGGGGATTCCTTATAAGCATCTTCTACAGTCCTCATTGTCACTAGACTAATCTCATCTTGGATTTCATACCTTAAACCATTGATATATCTAACAACTTTCTCTTCAACATTTCTCCTGTGTCCTTCTCTTATATTCAACTTATAAAATTCATCAGTATATTCCTTCACTTACAAATATTTATGTCTCATATTTTTTAATCTTCAAAATAGATTTAGCTGATAATCCTTGGGTACAAATTAATCCTTGAGCTTAGCCACCATTCTATCTCAACTCTTAATATTGGGCTTACCTTCCCTCCTTTTGTCATCTTGTAACTCGTCCCACCATAAAGATGCATGTCTCTTGTTGGGTACCAAATCGAGCTATCTTTCTACTACATTTCCATTACCTTTTTTACCTTTTTACACTTATTTACCTATGTTTACTATGATAAATCTGTGAGGTAATTACCCCTACCTTTTCTATTGGAATATTTTATTAATGAAGTAAAAGTCATGGAGTTTTGCCTATTTGCAGCACTAAAACGAATGTTTGACTGCAGCTTCTGGAGAACAGGACAAGGGATTCATCCCATAGCAGATTCGCTCTTCACAGTAACAACCAGGCCATAAAGAGGCCATGCAGTTGGAGTCGTGGATCCCTGAACCATCTTGGCCATTTCACTGATTCTGTCCATCTGGTACTGGTGTCGTTCCAACTAATATATATTTTTGGGGATACGGTTACCCAGTTTTGGGGAAAGAGGTTGTTCTCCCTTTTGATGTATAAAAGACAGTTTATTCCTGTAACTAGGGATGTCCCCATTGATATTGTAATAACCTTTTTTAGATTTATAAAACACTACCTATTTTGTTGTCTTCATCTTCGTCGTGACCAGCGTAGCCCTGATCAGAGAGTTGGGCCCGCTCTTCTGATCAGGTGTTGCATCTTCTTGAGTGTGTTATTTATCAGTTCTATGCTTTCTGTTACAGTGTGTTATTTATCAGTTTATGCTTGTTGTTACATTGTTATTTATTAGTTTATGCTTGTTGTTACAATGTGTGATTCTTATGAGTACTTTTCGGAAGTTGTAGTTAATATAGTTGATAGTAATGTTTTGAATCTTAATCCTGAACCCTTGGCTAGAATGAATTGTACTCTTGCCCCTACATATACCTTGCGCATTTCCTGGAAAGGATACACACCCGGATTGATAAATTAATGTAGGAAAAGGGTGAATAAATCATTCATACCTAGACACCAACATTTTGGCACCATTGACGGGGAGGCTAACAAGGTGAAAGACAATGATCCAGACCAACCAGAGGGTCAATCTCTCATCCTAGGGAGAGAACGAGTTTTCTCACTCTACTTCAGGTCCTGAGCGTAGGTGATCTTTCCGCTTGTTTTTATTTTTTCTTTTTCATTTTTGTAAATCTCTTGTCTTGGGGAGGGAGGAGTCTTTTGACACCCTACTCTAGATCCTGAGTTAAGATTTATTTCTTTTAAACCCTTGTGTTTTTTTTTGAAACCCTAACTTTTACCCTTGAGAGGGAGGATTCTTTTGACACCCTGCTTTAGATTTGAAAAGTATCAGGTCTTTTCCGTGGTGTGTTTTGTTCTTGTCCAGGGGAGGGAAGAGTCCTTTAATGCCTTTCTTTGGGCCCTGAACCTTAGATTCTTGTTTTTTTTAGCTGCTTTGTTTTTGCATAAAAACTTTTGTCTTGGGGAAGGAATGGTCCTTTGAAACCTTACTTCAAGACTAAAGAATTGTAGGTTCATGCCAAGACCCTCCATCATACCAACACTTGTAAGAACAAATAACTAAATAATTGGGGCAAAGGGAAAGCCCCAAAGAAGGGAGGACTAGATTTGGGAAAAAAAACCTACATCCAACAGATTATAGAAAAGGATGAATCAGAAACATCATCTCGTGTAGCCGTGAGACCAAGGGCATGAAGAATGAATTCTAAGGGACAGTCAGTAGATCAACCAATGTTATCTACAAAATTTTTAGGTGATACAACATAGCAGGTTCCCCCAGCCGTTGAAGAAATATATAGTGGCATACCTGACCAAGGAAATCTTATGCTGGCAACAGAGGAGGAAGAGGTCGCAAGAAAAACCTCAATAGAGTCAGACCACCCTAGCTAGAGAGAGAAAGTTGTAGTCGAGGGATCAAGTCATCAGAATGTAGAACAAGGGATCGAAGGAGTATTTGCATCACCAAGGGATTGGGGAAGTGTTGCTAAAGAAAATTGGATCCAAGGGGTAAGGAAGCCTCAACCATCTCCTACAGAGTCTGGTGAAATACCCAGCGATTATTGGAAGATATTTATGGCTCCCACAACCTCCACTATCGAGTTTCCAATTGGAAACCTGGGAGTTGGTGGGCCCACTAAGCCTATTCCATTAGCAGCCTTACCAAACTTTCATGGGCTTGTTTCAGAATATCCCGACACATTTCTATTTGAATTCGACATAGTGTGTCGAGGGTATGACTACATGACAGAAGCCCAAAAGTTAAAAAAAATTCCTTCTACATTAAAAGGGACGGCTCTGTGATGGTTCATGGGCCTTGGAGGAAGCACTATTTCCAGATGGGATGATATGCGGACAACTTTTCTGGAAAAATACCAGGATTACTGTAAATCCCGGAACATTAAAGAAGAACTTTTCAAGTTCTCACAAAAAGAAGTCGAGAGTTTGGAAGATTGTGTGGAACAATTCAAGTACACCTTACAGAGGTCGGGTCACTCTAAGGAAAGCTTCGAAGGTATATGCAAGTTATGCATTCAGTGCTCAAGAGGACTTGTAAGAAACATAAAAGAAATTTTCTTAGTAAAAGGGTTTGGCAGAGGTGTTACGAAAGCAGAAATCGGAAACCTGCTAGACAATCTGAGGACAGATATCCTCATCACCCTGTCAACACAAATGGATACGCTGGAAGTAAAGCAGAAGTAGTTGGAATTGAATAGGACTATGGCAATATTCTACCCGACGTGTAGAAAGAAGCATCCAGAGAGGGAATGTCCACTAAACCCCATAAAGGAATGTGTAATCTATGACCTAAATCATGCAACAAGCTCATGCCCCTCCCTGCCAGGCCTAAAAGTAGTATTTCAAGGAATGGGGAAAGACATGGAGAAATTGTACCTCATGGGGTCTAGAAAGCCATGGAAACCTTGACCACCAATGGGAAATCAAGGTATGTACTTAGATCCATCTTAGTATTTCAATAATTCTAATATGAATCCTCAGTCCATGCCCTATCCTTCCATGTGGCCAAAATACCAATTTCCACCGTGGTAGCAGTGGAACCCTCAAGCTAGTTCAAACTCCCCATGGGATCCAACTTGGTGAGGATCCCCTCCTGGGAAGTTTCCTCAATCGATGCCACAACAACAACTCCAACTACCCTCTAATGTGCCTCCGGGTAACCAAACTGATCCGAATCCTAATAAAAGGGGAGTTCATCAAACTGACATTCTTAACCTACCTTCATATAACATTTCCACTGCAAACTTGTATGAAATGAATCTACAATCAGGGCAGACAGTTGATGCTCAACCCCCTCCAGTTACCATTGAACGACTCGACAGTGAAGGTAAGGAATTAGAACCAATTAGTAAAGAGCCAAAACAAATTGATAGAAACTAGGCATCTCCTGTAAAATAGCATTGATATGAACCACCTTACCTAGAGAGACTAACTTTGAGTAAATCAAGCCCTCAAGCTGAATTTGATATATTAGCAGAACTGCATAATTTATTTGTTAAAATTTATTTATTACAAGCTATGAAGGATGTGCCAATATATGCAAAGACTCTTAGAGAATAATGTTCAAAGAAATCTACAAAGAAATCCAAAGACCCCCTTACCATTCATGTTATGGGAAAATTATCAGATTTCATGACGGTAAATTCAATGCCTGAAAGGTATGGAGATCCGGGGAACCCAATTCTAACAGTACAAATTAATGGGGTACAGATTCTGAATGTGTTGGTAGACCTGGGTGTTTCCATCAATGTTATCACCACTGAAACCATGCATGCATTAGGTCGTTGTAACTTGAAACATACACCTACAATATTGGAATTGGCAGACCAATCCACAGTCAAACCTGTAGGAAATTTGGAAGATGTAACAATTTTAGTAGATTCATGGCACTATCCCATAGATTTCCTGGTCTTATAGACACAATCTTTGGTGGGCGGCCATCCTTTGATCTTGGGTAGACCATGGTTGGCTATTGCAGATGCTTACATTGGATGTCGATCAGGGCACATGGTTATTTCCAATGGGCACAACATTAAGAAATTAGTGTTATATCCACCTGCAGAACCAAATCCATCCATAAAACTAGCAGGAAACAAGAAATTTTTACCTAGCAAAGAGTCTAAAACAAAAAATGAGAAATTGAGGCCAGTTCTCACTATTGGACAAGCCCTTCAGTTGAAAATAGAATCAAAAGATGATGTAATCACCTCTTTTATGGATGATCCTTGCTCCATTTCTGAAACAAATCAACAATTCCTAGAATCCATCCTAAGCTGTGAGACTCAGGAAACAATTTAAATAGCAGAAGGATTAGAGCAGCCACCTATTGATGCACCCAGTGAAAGTGTCCTAGTAGAACTAGAACCAGGGAAAACCCTAAATCTTAATCCAACCCTGTCATAATCCTAGAAGAAGAAACTCATGGATGTCCTTCGGAAACACAAAGAGGAATTCACCTGGGATTATATAGATATGAAAGGGATCCCTACTAATTCTTTCACCCATCATATATACATTAAGGAGGATTGCCATCCTCTGAGACAACCTCGGAGAAGGGTGAACCCCGCATTGAAAAATGTTGTGAAATAAGAACTTAAGAAATTATTATATGTAGGTTTTATTTACCCCATCTCAGATAGCTAATGGGTCTCCCCATTAGTAATGGTCCCTAATAAAAATGGTAAATGGAAAATATGCGTGGATTATCGAGAATTAAATAAGGCAATGCAGAAAGATCATTTTACTTTTCCATTTATTGATCAAGTTCTGGACACATTGGCTGGCAAAAAGTTTTTTTCTTTTCTAGATGGGTTTACTAGGTATAACCAGATCCATATAGCTCCTGAAGATCAAGATAAAACCACTTTCACATGCCCCTGGGGAAAATTCACATACTGGGTCCTTCCTTTTAGTCTGTGTAATGATCCTGCAATGTTCCAAAGGGCAATTTTTGGAATCTTCTCTGATTTGATAGATGACAGTGTTGAAATATACATGGATGACTTTACTCCATATGGGGATTCATTTCTTGAAGGCTTGAAAAATTTAGAAAAAGTTCTCGAAAGGTGTATACAAGCGTGTGTCTCGTTGAGTACAGCAAAATGTCATATGATGATGGAAGAAGGAATTGTTTTGGGGCATTTAATCTCAACTAAAGGAATCTGGATGGACCCAACAAATACAAAGGTAATTCATCATTTCCCGACACCCAAAACACCCACGCAGGTACGTAGTTTTATTGGTTGTGCTGGTTATTACAAGCGTTTTATAGAAAATTTTGCTAAAGTAGCACATCCACTTTTTCAATTACTAACAAAAGATTCAAATTTTGTGTGGATAGAGGACTGTGATGCAGCCTTTATGAAAATTAAGGAATTGGTCTATAGCGCTCCAATCCTTAGAGGGATAGACTGGGCATTGCCTTTCCATATTCATATGGATGCTTCAAAAACAGCGGTCGGTGCAGTATTAGGACATCAAGAGGAAAAAATACCATACGCAATTTACTATGTTAGTAACAATTTGGCTCCTGCTAAATTAAACTACACAGTGACTGTGAAAGAGTTCCTTGCTATCATTTACGCCATCAATAAATTTTGGCACTACATTACTGAGTATCCTACCTTTGTGCATACAGATCATGCAGCTATCAGGTATTTAATGAATAAACATGTCACCCTTGGTCGTATCACAAGATGGCTCTTGCTACTATAGGAATTTGATATTACTATAGTAGATAAACCAGGGAAGGACAATGTGGTTGCAGATTTCTCATCTAGGATAGAACATGAGGGTAAGGATACACCAATTGAAGATAATTCCCCAGATGAACATCCTTTTGCAGTATCCGCTAACACTCCATGGTATGCAGATATTGATAATTATCTTTCTTCATGGAAGGTGCATCGTCATATTTCATATAAAGAGAAAAGGAATATTATTCACCAGAGTACCCAATATTCATGGATGGCAGGATATCTCTTTCATTGTAACACCTTGTTTCCCCCAGATTGTAAATATAACTGAATTGGCCAAGGACTATGGAAAAAACTCATAAGTATGAATATGTGTTGTAAACGGACCTGCAGGAAGAGGTCAATGAATGTAAATGACAGTTTCAATTTATAGCAGAACTGTTGAGAGGGGATGTCCGAAAAAGAGACCACGATGCTGGTGGAGGGCACCTTGAAGAAGGGGCGTTAACTTCCACCAAGAACAAAATACCGTATTTGGACTCCACTGGCCCGAAGAACCAAAAGTGGCTCGCTAGCCCTAAAATAAATGCCTTGCAGGTTGGTAGGTTGATGGCTTGATGAGGGATGGGGAGGTGAACTGCCTATCCGTAGATCCATCATGACTGACTAGCGCGAGGGTAATCGTGCCACATGAAACCTCGCAAGAGGATAAGGTGTATGGCAGAAGCGATTGAAAAGGGTGGACGTGAGGGGAACTTTGGAGTTCTATGCAGAGTGAGTGACCGCAGAGAGGAGGGGATTGCAACCTTCACTCCTGGGAACTGGCAGACAGAGAGACGCAGGTCTCAGGACATCGTGGTCTCAACTCGAGGGTGGCTAGTGGTAAATCCATTAGGAGTCACTACGCCTACGGTTGGGTGGAAACGAGCACCCCTCTCAGCAATTTCTTCCATTGCTGAAGTTATTTCTGATAAGTGTTTTTCTTATATTGCATTTGAAATTTATATGTTGTCATATATATTCATAGACTGGTGGAATTGTAAATGTTTTCTGTGAAAGAATGTCTGTGCAGTAATTGTTAAATAAGGAGTAGATATTATCTCATATAACCATGAGATAGTGAATGATTTTAGCGTGAGAATGTCCGCGTAGTGCTTGATATGAATGAGTCGATATATGCTTAACACCGAGGAAACCGTGCTTGACTTACGTCGATAAATGAATCTAATCATGCCCAGCCGCTCCCGGGAAGTTGTCTCCCTTTATCTGTTCCCAGTAATGCCCCGGTAAGGATCTCTTCACAGAGATTCCCTCCTCGGAAAGGTTCACCAAGAACCGAGAATAGGGACTCGAACTCACGGACCTCATTAACTCTGTACAAGGAGGAACGATCCTATTAAAGTTCCCAGATAGTAGTATTGTGAGATGAAATAAGTTGACAGATGAGATCTCATCAGAGGAACCATAAGTCATTCAGGACCATTATATTGATGGAAGTAATGAAGGCATTACATACCTTGACCCCTTGTCCTCTATCATCGTGAGTAACAAGGAATTGGGATCGTAAACTCTAAGACCCAAATGAATGAATCTAGACCGTTAGATCACCCGTCAGCCATTGGATCTGGGAAAGGTGCGCATGGGTTAAGCGCAGGGGTAGGCATGCGAGGAAATGATATGAACCATCGAATCTTGGATCATAGTCCCAACTACTGATAGACCTCGAGAAGATGCGACGAAGTTAAACTCTAGTGTGCAGAGGAAGAGTCCTAGCCGTTGATCTCGGAAGGACACGTGTCAACATCCTGGAGAAGTCATTGGGACAATAGGTTCATCGGGGTTTTGTTGAGTCTGAGAATCGAGACCTTTTGGTCCTCGAAATCCCGAGAATGGATCCTAACTGTTGATCTCGGCAGGACACGTGTCAGCGTTTGGGAGGCGTCGGGATTTTTACCATCGGAGATTTGGGGAGCATAGAACCATTGCATATTGAAATCGCGATACGCAATTTCCCGATCATATCTGGACCATCCATTGTACAGGACGCGTGTCAGAGGATCCCATAGAGTCATGGATCGGGAAATCGGGGTTTTCGAAGATAAGGAAATAGTGTCACTGGGAATCGCGATCGGCGATATCTCGATGGTGACGTAAGCAAGGTGGGACCACTAGAGTTAGAGTGAATGACAGGTGTCCATCATCTGGGAAGATTCGGAAAACCCATAGGAAAATCCTGGTACAATCATAGTCGTCCATCTGTGATACAAGTGGCTGCCATCAAGAACCATCGGCGACTGGCCCATCGAAAAATCGAAGTTCTCGAGGCCATGAGGACCAAGACATCATAAGTCCCGAAACCCCGAGAATCAATCCGGGCCGTTCGTCTGCGAAGACAGGTGGCAAGGGATTGGGCGTCGTCGGAGTTTTATTCATCGGAAGTTTTCGATGGTAAGGAAATTGTGCAACAGGAAATCGCGATCCGCGATTTCCCGATGGGATCAACACCGTCCATCGGCGAGGAAGCGTGGCGAGAGATCCCGGAAAGTTGGAGTTTGGCAAATCGGGAATCGACGTATCGGGGATTTCAAGGACATGAAACCCTTAAATTACAAAACTGCGATATGCGAAATCCCAATACCATCATGAGCCGTTGATACAAGGGACACGTGGCGAGCATCCAGAGAGAATCGGGGATCGGGATATCGTGAGCCCCGGGTATAAGTGTTTTTGTCATTGCAAATGCCGAAACCCTGATGGAAGGTTATACAGCTGCAGTCATATGACAAGTGGTCACATGGACCATGTTATAGCCAAGGGAGCTAGCCAGTGTAAAGGTGCGTTGAGAGTCCAGAGGACTAGTGCGCCATGACATTGAAAGGCGCCAAGCCCCGACCATAATTAAGGCTGTGGTCTTGTGAATGTTGTGGTCGTATGGACCAAAGGATTAACCAAGCGGGGCTGAGGCACCCAAGGGGCACATCAGAAATTCGTTCCGTCGGTGATTGGGGATTCGAGAGGACAGGGACCCTCGACACCGTAACCTCCGAAACCCCGAATCCCGATATTTAACCAGGGATTGGCATTTCGTGAATGCCGGTTTCTGGAGACTTCTCATTTGTGGGAGATTAATCCAAAATTTTTAAAATTATGAT
>JZKD02S1673092.1:2041237-2059184 GCA_000966675.3 Picea glauca
CCCAGCCACTCCCGGGAAGCTGTCTCCCTTTATCTGCTCCCAGGAATGCCCCGGTAAGGATCTCTTCACAGAGATTCCCTCCTCGGAAAGGTTCACCAAGAACCCATAATAGGGACTCGAACACACAGACCTCATTAACCCTGTACAAGGAGGAACGATCCTATTAAAGTTCCTAGATAGTAGTATTGTGAGATGAAATAAGTTGACAGATGAGATCTTGTCGGAGGAACCATAAGTCATTCACGACCATTAGATTGATGGAAGTAACGAAGGCATTACATACCTTGACCCCTTGTCCTCTATCATCATGAGTAACGAGGAATTGGGATCGTAAACTCTAAGACCCAAATGAACGAATCTAGACCGTTAGATCACCCATCAGTCGTTGGATCTGGGAAAGGTGCGCAGGGGTTAAGCGCAGGGGTAGGCATGCGAGGAAATGATCTGAACCGTCAGATCTTGGATCATAGTCCCGACTACTGAAAGACCTCGAGAAGATGCACCAGAGTTAAACTCTAGTGTGCAGAGGAAGAGTCCTAGCCATTGATCTCGGAAGGACACGTGTCAACATCCCGTAGAAGTCATCGGGACAATAGGTTCATCTGGGTTTTGTTGAATTTGAGAATCGAGACCTTATGGTCCTCGAAATCCCGAGAACGGATCCTAACCATTGATCTCGACAGGACACGTGTCAGTGTTTGGGAGGTGTCGGGATTTTTACCATCGGAGATTTGGGGAGTATAGAACTGTTGCATATCGAAATCGCGATACGCGATTTCCCTATCAGATCTGGACCGTCCATTGTACAGGACGCGTGTCAGAGGATCCCGTAGAGTCATGGATCGGGAAATCAGGTTTTTCGAAGATAAGGAAATAGCATCACTGGGAATCACGATCGGCGATATCTCGATGGTGATGTAAGAAAGATGGGACCAATAGAGTTAGAGTGAAGGACAAGTGTCCATCATCTGGGAAGAGTCGAGAAACCCATAGGAAAATCCTGGTACAATCATAACCATCCATTTGTGAGATAGGTGGCTGCCATCAAGAACCATCAGCGACTGGCCCATCGGAAAATCGGAGTTCTCGAGGCCATGAGGACCAGGACATCATAAGTCCCGAAACCCCGAGAATCAATCCGAGCCATTCATCTGCGAAGACAGGTGGCAAGGGATTGGGCGTCGTCGAAGTTTTGTTCATCAGAAGTTTTCGATGGTAAGGAAATTGTGCAACAGGAAATCGTGATCCGCGATTTCCCGATGGGATCAACACCATCCATTGGCGAGGACACGTGGCGAGAGATCCCAGAAAGTCGGAGTTCGGCAAATCGGGAATCGGCATATCGGGGATTTCAAGGACATGAAACGCTTAAATTACAAAACCGCGATATGCGAAATCCCGATACCATCATGAGCCATTGATACAAGGGACACGTGGCGAGCATCCGGAGAGAATCGGGTATCGGGATATCGCGAGCCCCAGGTATAGGTGTTTTGTGTCATCGCAAATTTCAAAACCCCGATGGAAGGTTATACAGTTGTAGTCATATGACAAGTGGTCACATGGACCATGGTATAGCCAAGGGGGCTAGCCAGTGTAAAGGTGCATCGAGAGTCCAGAAGACTTGTGTGCCATGACATTGAAAGGCGCCAAGCCCCGACCAAAATTAAGGCTATGGTCTTGTGAACGTTGTGGTCGTATGGACCAAAGGCTTAACCAAGCGGGGCTGAGGCACCCAAGGGGCGCATCGGAAATTTGTTCTGTCGGTGATCGGGGATTCGAGAGGACAGGGACCCTCTACACCGTTACCTCTGAAACCCCGAATCCCGATATTTAACCAGGGATTGGCATTTCACGAATGTCGGTTTTTGGAGACTTCTCATTTGTGGGAGATTAATCCAAAATTTTTAAAATTATGATAGTGGGTGTGTTACATTCATACAGGGGATGACCAATAGATTCGGCGTTGTTTGGAAGAATATAATATCTATGAGATACTGAAGGCTACACATGATGGACCCTGGAGGACATTTTGCAGATAAAAGAATAGGTCACAAAGTTCTATAAATGGGATATTATTGGCCCTCCATCTTTCGTGATGCTCGAGACTATGTCCGAAGGTGTGATAGCTACCAATGGATGGGACAACCTGGGAAAGTAGATGAAATGCCTCTACAGCCCCATATAGTCCTTGAACCATTTGAGAAATGGGCCATTGATTTTGTTGGACCCTTCAACCCACCTTCTCATCAGAAAGATTATATCTTATTCTGCATTGATTATGTAACTAAATGGGTGGAAGCCAGAGTGCTCATAAGAGAAATAGAACAAGTAGTGGCAGACTTTCTTTTTGAAGAAATTTTTGCCCGATACGGTACTCCAAGAGAAATTGTGTCGGATGGAGGATCATAGTTCACATATCACATGATAGGAAATGTGATGCAGAAATATGGAGTCAAACATAGAATGACAACCCCCTATCACCCCCAGGCAAATGGGAAAGTCACAAAAAAGGTATTGGAAAATATCTTGACAAAGACAGTAGCAAGTCATTGCCAGGATTGGGCACAGAAACTTCCAGAAGCTTTATGGGCATATAGAACAACATGGTGAATCACAACTGGGTTTTCACCATTTGAATTAGTCTATGGGAAATTCCCCTTGTTTGTAGTGGAATTTGAGATAAGTACATTAGGATAGCTCTAGAGGTAGGCCTAGACCCATTAGAAGCACAAAAACATCGACTGGAACAACTGAATGAGTTGGACGAAATTCGGTTAATAGCTATCCAGAAGACCACTGTTGTTCAACAATAGAGAATGAAGTGGCATGATAAATTTATCAAAAGTAAGGTGTTTCATGTGGGAGATTGGTCGTTACTTTACGATTCCTAATTTAAGGATTTCAAAGGCAAGATTTTCACTTCTTGGATGGGGCCATACCAAGTGGATGCAGTGTTCGATAATGGAATGGTTAGATTAATTACAATAGATGAGAATCATACCTTGTTCTTAGTAAACGGACATCGTCTAAAACTATACCACCGTCCAGCCTCTAGAAATACCTTTGTCAAACACCTCTCTGACTCATCTAATTTAATGATTGTTGGAATGAAGGACACTCTCACTCTACCTTAAAAGAAATAAATAAATAAAATATAAAATAAAATAAAATAAACATATAAAAAAAAAATTGGTATTTCTTACTTGTTTGTATTTTTGCAGGAATAACAAACAAATATGACCAAGAGAAATGTAACACTCGGCGTTGTTACTCCACCAGTGATGCTATAAAGACGTTGTTGTTACTCCACTAGTATGCACTTATTACTTCACGAGGTGTTGTTACTCTGCAACTGTCGTTACTCCGCCGGTGTCGTTACTCCGCAATTGTCATTACTCTGCTGGTGTTGTTACTCGGCAACTATCGTTACTCCTCCAGTGTCGTTACTCTGCAACTATCGTTACTTTGCCGGTGTTGTTACTCCACAACTATCGTTACTCTGATAGTACCATTACTCTGCAACTGTCGCTACTCCATCGTCGTCATTATTATGTCATTGTTGTTACTCACTGTTGTTGTTACTCCTTACTATCGTTACGGCCTACTGTCATTACTCCGTCAGACCTTTTGTTGCTAATCCACCATAAGGTAGGTCCCAGGTACGTCTTCGTCGACCTTTATGGATTTAATTAAAATATTCCAAAAAGACATCAAAACATGCCATGGATGGCCATAATTAAGTTTGGGGGGAATCGTCATCACACATGACGGTATACCACGAAAAAACATTTATGACACACGATCCCCATCAAACAAAATCAAATGATTTCGATACTCCGTAATCATAACTTAATATGTCAAAATGCGTACTCGTATGCATAGAGTCATAATCAATCACCTCCCCAACACGCTGCATTAAATTTATGATAGTACCACCACAATCTATCATCATTTCCAAACATACTAGCGTTGTTTCATCCGCCGTTCCCAAAAGCGATATGACGTTATTTCAATTTCCAATGGTTTGGAGCCCTGTCATTTTCCCCTACCAATTAACTACATTCGTCATGTTGACTATGCCTCTACAACAATGGGTGGACCATCTGTGCAGCATGAACTTGAAGATACAACGATATTTCGAAACAATCAGGAGGTATGGAAGGTCTTTGAGAACGCAGGATGGAATGTTTACTTTGACAGATTGAAAGGGTCAAATGAAGAAATTGCGACAGAATTCGCACTCAACTTGAGATAAGGAAGCTCTCGGGTCCACAGAATTGAAATTCTTGTGACAGAGGAAGCCATCGCAGAAGTTAGTGGACTCCCTCAAAATGGACAACGATGGTTTTCAAGAAGGTCTATCCTTCTGGAGTTTCCCGAAGCCTTTTTACAGGCAGGAGAAAGCATTGTGTAGAAGGGTCGAGGATATGACCGAAATTCGTTGCCACATCCATGGAAGGAAGTAGAAAAATTCGTCATGAGATATATGACTTGTAAAGGGAGATACTCCACCATATTCAAATACCATCTCCGAATACTAACTCATGTGCGATTTCCCCAAGCAGAGGTTTTCTCACTGAATGTGCCTTATTTCTTATTGAGAAGCCTTCACCTAATGGTACATTCGACTCAGGAGTCACGACAAGTATTGGTGACCATCACCCACCATGGGTTGGTTCAACTGTTAGTAATGAATGCCATCAGACAAATCCCAATCCTATGGGAACTGTTTCGGGATTCCACAGAGGAAGAAGTAGAAGTCGCTGTGGCTACTAAGGAAGATGAACCAAAAGCCATGGAGGATGAAAATGCAAGAGAATATGACTATGTTGACCAAGAGGAATCGGAAGAGATGGATATGGAAGATGAAGTGTTCAAAGAAGAGGTTGCTCCCCAAGAGAAAGCCGAAAACATGGAACCAATGGAAGATGTGGAAGTTGACACAGAAAGGCCCACTAGTACCACGACCGAGGTTGTCCCACAAGAACCAGTCTCGCCTGTGGAATTAGCAAAACAATTTGATAGCATGACAACCACAGAAGCGGGGTCACAATAGACAGGAGTGGGTGAATTGGTCGATATTATGACCGAGGATACTCCACAAGGACCTCTTGTCACCATGGAGTCGATGGAGGAGGATAACCATAATGAAGAAGAGGTCATGACCACCCCGACCATAGAGGCCATGGAAGAAGTGTTGGGAGAACTAGGGCATGAGGTTGGCACCGAACCACAAGAATCAGCATCAACCTCGAGACCGAATATTGAAGATCCCTTCCAGTTCTCCTTTTTCTCCTTTATTCCAAAAGGAGCAAGGCGAACTCGTTCCCTTCGGTGTATAGAAGAAGATCTCTCCATTCCTCCAATTCTATCACAAAATCCACAACTGTGCGATGTGGATGATACTCAAACAGATACATTAGTAGGAGAGCATAGTGCAAGGGCACCACTGATCACGATGAGCATGCAACAAGAGGAATTAGCTGTAGGCAAAGAGGAGGGACCAAGCGAAGTGGTCTTGATGAATGAGCCAATGGAAGAGCCAGGTGAGAAGGTCGTAAGACTCCCAACCAAACAAAAACATCAGCTACAATTGAAGGAGACAATGCAGTTTAAGATGGAGGTGAGGAAACTAAGGAAACAAGTACACAAAATGTAGGAGTCGATGAAGAAATACAAGTAGAAAGCTAGAAAGTCCAAGACCATAGGAGTAGAAACAAAGACGCAGATGAACCAGGAATCCATAACCTTTGTTGCTACTCAAATAGACCCGGTCGAGAAATTGTTTGAAGACCGTGAGCATGCCTTAACGGTCAAAGTGCAGACCTGGAAATCTACTGCGGTTTAGTATCAAAATGAAATAAGAAGAACGCAGGAACGAGCCTCCACAACTATTTTTGAATATGTGGAGCATATAGACATCATGAGATTAAGGAAAAGCAAGTGGAAGAGCTAAAAATGGATAAAGAATAGGTGTTTAGTTTGGCGCAAGAGGTGATGGCATGTCGCCCCCCTACTTCTAGTTATTGTTTATTCTTACATGAAAGTTTTCTTCTATTCTGCATGGAGAGCATAAAAAATGAGATTAGTTATAAAATAGAAAATAGCATACAATTCCTCTGAATAATGAGGTACCACGACATGCGAAATCAACATTTGATGTGTGAATTTTATCTGCATGGATATCTGTTGCACCTGGACAGAGACTTCAATCCGGTCCCATATGTGGGAGACATCCATTTAAGAGCCCTCACCTCTTACACTTTCAACTAGATCAACTGGAAGAAGGATTTTAACACATTTGGATCTAATCAGGTTACAAAGCCATTTATGGTAAGAGGAGAACCTGAGAGGTCAGTCATCATGTTCAATAAACACAACACCTTTTTGGGAATTGAGGCAAATAGAGATAGAATGTTGAGGACACAAAAATGGTGCCTTGATATTTGCGTTAAGAAAATAGTCACATTTCATGAAGAAGCCCTTGATTGTTGTCAGAAAAGGTGGATGATGACACCTACAACTATCCAGAATAGGGAACCTTTTGGGGAACCAAATTTTGCACGGGTGCTCCCCAGAGTGCCCAGATATGTGGCATGTGTCCGAACAAGCGGGATTCAATGGGTGCGACTCTGGTTTCAGTTTCCCACTATTTGGTTGCCAGTAGAAGATTACACTCCAGCGTATATCATCCTAGAAGATTGGTGGGAAGACATCCACCTCTTAGATGGTTTTAAATTTCCAGGAACAGATATGGCCGAAGAATATGATCTTGCCCATTTTCACAAAGCCAACAATCAGCGAAATCTAGACATGCGGAAGCGGCGAACTGCATGAGGGCATGCAAAAGGCTAGTTGGGGGGATATGTTGGGAACCAAATTGAGCTATCTTTCTGCTACAATTCCATTACCTTTTTTACCTTTTTACACTTATTTGCCTATGTTTACTATGCTAAATCTGTGAGGTAATTACCCCTACCTTGTCTATTGGAATATTTTATTAAAGAAGTAAAAGTCACAGAGTTTTTCCTATTCGTAGCACTAAAACGAATGTTTGACTGCAGCTTCTAGAGAACAGGAACAGGGCTTCATCCCACAGTAGATTCACTCTTCACAACAACAACCAAGCCATAAAGAGGCCACACAGCTGGAGTCGCATATCCCTGAACCATCTTGGGAATTTCACTGATCTTGTCCATCTAGTACTAGTTCCATTCCAACTAATATATATTTTTGGGGATATGGTTACCCAGTTTTGGGGAAAGATGTTGTTCTCCCTTTTGATGTATAAAAGACATTTTATTCCTGTAACTGGGGATGTCCCCATTGATATTGTAATAATCTTTTTCAGATTTATAAAACACTACCTATTTTGTTGTCTTCATATTCATTGTGACTAGCGCAGCCCTGATCAGAGAGATGGGCTTGCTCTTCTGATCAGGTGTTGTGCATTCCTGAGTGTGTTATTTATCAGTTCAATGCTTGTTGTTACAGTGTGTTATTTATCAGTTTACGCTTGTTGTTATAGTGTTTTTTATTAGTTTATGCTTGTTGTTACAGTGTGTGATTCTTATGAGTACGTTTTGGAAGTTGTAGTTAATCTAGTTGATATTAATGTTTTGAATCTTAATCGTGAACCCTTGGCCATAACGAATTTTACTCTTGCCCCTGCATATATCTTGCATGTTGCCTTGAAAGGATACGCACCCAGATTGATAAATTAATGTAGGAAAAGGGTGAATAAATCGTTCATACCTGGAGACCAACATCCCTTCAACCTGGTCACATCATGCTTTACATTCTTCTCATCATCAATCTACTCCTAATAAAAATATTTGTCTAAGGCATTTATCCATTCAAGAAATTCTTCTACATCCAATTTACCTTCATACATCGGGACTTCCATCTTCGCCCTAGTTCCCAGCTTCACAACAACTCCCAAAAATCATTCTTATGTTTCTTCTTCTCCTGCAACTTCCTCTTCTACTGGATTTTCACACTCAACGTCACTAACATCACCAGTCTCTGGTGCTCTCCTTTGTGTTTCTTCCATGTAGTCTAACCTTGCATGAAGTTGTCTAATTTCTTCCTCCATAGTTGTATTGGCTATAGGTCTCTACCTACATCTCCTCGACTGTATGGTTTCCAATATATCTCCACACAAATCTTTGTCCTTCTATTTGATGAAACCCCTAAGGGATAACGTGACCTCTCGGTCTAAGATCGTGTCTTAATAGGAGATGAATTGTCTCTCAAGATCCCATAGATCCCTACCTTTTCTTTACCCACAAGCACTCACCACATTGGTGAAAATTTTTGAATTCGTTAGGTTCCATTTTTTCCAGTGGATTTATGCATGCGACCACAGTATAGGGCCAAGGGATTATCTTGAAGGCTCATTTCAATGCTCTAAGACTCTTGCTTCAGGGTTCTACCGCTCCAAACCACAACAATCAAATTTACCCGAAGTTCTATATCATCAAATTCTGAAGGTGTGGGAATCTGACATATCATATTAGTTTACCAAATATACGACTAATTATTACCTTGGAGCTTCATGCTTTGGGGCTCTGCGGCTCCTGAAAAACAACCAATCTTCCCAAATCAATGAAGGAGAGAAGTATGAAGGAATCAGAGGTTTAACGACCATGCTTTTCTAATTGATTGGATGGTTGCGAGGGAATTCAACCTCTTATGAAGATATATTTTTCGTCCATTATTGAACAAATGGATTTTACACTCCTTGGGTTCCTACCTGGTACTCTGTAATTTGTTATTTCTCTTGATCATTTTCACTTTGATGAAATGAACCCTGGTGCACACTTGTGCTTCCTTCCTGATCTTTGAACTCTTAAAGCCTTGTCTATGCACTCCTTTCTCTTTCTCTATGCATAATCTCACTATCACTCCTGAACTTCTAAACCCATAGAAGTTTCAGGCTCCGCACACCTTGCGTTGTCACTGTACACTCCTTGCATGAAGACTGCCATAATATAAACACTTGAAACTTAAACAAAATCATAAACTCATTCCTAAAACATACACAAATGCAACAACACAATATCTATTTGGTTTCAGAAAGAACAAAACAAGTTACAATCTCCTCTCTAGGTTCTAAGAGTATTTCTCTTCTCTTCTCTTCTCTTCTCTTCTCTTCTTAGAAAAACTATATGATTACATTGATTTATACACATTCTTGGCTTCTCAAACCTTCTCTCCAAATCAATCTAGTTCTTTCATATCTTAATAAAGGAATTCCTATCACTAAGCTATCATAGTGAATGCACATTTACAAACTTAGATATGAGTTGATGCTCAAAATTAGTACAATCCTACATTTATTTAAAGGCCAATTACAAGCTTCTGAATATGCATACAATGGTTCTAGTCTTTAAATCTCATGGAATATTTAATTACAAAGATCTCAAAATTAAATGTTTTGTCTTCCTTGGAATCCAAATCAGTTAATGCACATTCTATTTTACACTGAGTCATCTCCCACAATTCTTCATTAATTGTTCCAATGATGCTTCTACATCACACATTCAACCTTTATCAAGATATTTAGGCAATATTCTAGGAGGTGACATGGCGTAACGATCTGTGATTTTGGCCTTATGCTTCTTTGTAGCCATGATCATATCTTCAATGGTTTGTGCATCTTCATATTCACTATCCACAATAATTGGGGCTTTCTTTTGTATATGTTATGAAAGAACAAGGGTCATTACCTTAGTACATTGTGATTTTTCTTGTTTTTCCATGTTTTTAGTGGCTCTGTAAATTGGATCTAAAGGTACCATGAATTTGACTATAAGAATACCCTTCACATTTTTTCATTACAAACTATTTTGAATATTGTTCATACTATTTTGAATATCGTAAATGCCCTGTGACACACCTCTACCATTTCATTCTCTTAAACATGCCCTAGTTTATGAAATTCCCCCAAGACTCATTTCTACTATTCAACTCTTTTATTGTCAACATCGCTACCAACCCATGATGATATAAACTCTTATGAAACTTTTTCCACCAATAATATGAAAAATTTAACTATCCACCATACTCAAAATGCATCAAAATTTGAATATGGTCTTGGAAGTTCAAATGTTAAATACCTTTGCAATATTTTCAAGGGATTTATCTATTCATCTTTGAGCTAGGTTTGAGGTATCATTTTAGACCAATAAACATCCTGAAATTATTCCTTCAAGAATCGGTTACAGTCTTGGCATTTCGTTGATTTTTTTTTTATCCATTTTTCTCCTTCCTTGGGAAGATCCATGACCTTAGCTATTGTCTTCTTTGAAACTTTCATGACTAGATTAATTTTGATTGGGAAGATTGTCCATTAAAACCTCTTGCAAACTGAAGTGAAACTTGATCGTCAAGGCCTTGAAAATTGGAAAAGAAATAATGCCACTTCCTATCCTAAACATTGCTTTGCATTCATTACATTCTATCAAGGCTTGTAAACATGCACTATTGTTGGATCATGACAGTCAACCACCATCAATACCACAAAAAGAGAAACATTGCTTCTATACTCTTGAACGTTTTCAGGCATGGCGAGATGGGTGAGTTATTGGAATTACTCAGTGATTTCAAGGGTATCCACGATTTGGTTTTGGAATAATATGGATTTATTTGGAATCCTTTAGTGATTTGAAATGAGTTATAATGGTTAAATTCACAAATGATTTCATACAGGCTTATAGGTGTTAAATATAATGTAACCTCAACAGGTTGACTATACACTTCCAGCTGTCTTGGCCAGCTGTACTTTCTTTTCTTGATTTTCTTGAGCCTATTTAGCTCAACTATTTTCCTCTTGCATCGTACTTCTTCATTAACTCTTCTCATTGTACTTTCTCCTTACATTCTTAATATACTGAATACTATTTCTTCTCTATTCTTTCTCTTTGCATTTCTTTCTTCACAATTTATCATGGTATCAGAGCAACAGCAGTAAACCTCTTCACAGGATGGAGAGAAACATGATCATCACAACGCATAGCTTAAATCGACATCCAGAGCACGGGACATAGATTTTTCACAAGGCTTGGAGATTTGTCCGCCATCCGCTCAAAATATCTTCATAGGAAGCTCACACGAGGAAGCAGAGTGCTACATGCTCAAAAAGATCAAGGAAGAAGAAACTGTGGAAGAAGAAATTTTAAAGAATCGTGAACAATTTCAGATTCGTCAAAGATTCACAAAGAAGAGCTGCAGGAGGCAGGAACATTTGAAGAATTCAAAGAAATTCGTTCAAATTAATGAAAGATTATTGAAGAAGGCAAAATCTTTTAAAGAATTTTGGGAATTCTCTCAAATCCATCAAAGATTGTTGCAGAGAACAGAATGCTTCAAAGAATTCGTGTAATTCTTTCAAATCTGTGAAAGATTCACAAATGTTCTTCCACGGGAGAGAATATTTGCAAGAATAGAAAAGAAATCATGAAAGCAGTCAAGAAAGAGAAATCGCAGCTGCAAGATCCATCTTGCAATCAGATCTGAGGCAAAAATTCATTTCAGAAGGGATGAGGAGAGCCCAGAAAAGGAAAAAGAATCACAGTTGTTAGATCTTGCGTAGAGGACCGATAGCCATCGGATCCATGAGAAAGTGCACAAGGTTTAGTCCTCTCGAGTGCACAGGAGAAAAGGTAACTTGAGAAATCATGAAATCCCGAAATCATCTGGATCGTCCATCAAGGAGGACACATGGAAAGATCTTAGCATTTCGTTGACTCGTAGGGTGTAAAGGTCAGAAGACTCCCATGAGAATTTGCGAATCACGAAATCTCGATTCATTCTAGACCGTTGGATCGAGAAAGATCGTGAGTCGTCGATCTGACTCTATTGCAAAATAGGGAATCAGGAGTTGCATGAGAAAAGGAGAATGCACTCCAAACCCCGATATGCGAAATCCCAAAATCATCTGGACCATCCATCAAAAAGGACACATGGCAGCAGATCCAAGTGCCATCAAAATTTCAGCATTTCATAGTTTGGGATATCGGAGGTCTTGTTGACGAAGGTTGGGACACTCCACAACAAAAGTCCCAAAATCCTAAAAATATCACAACTGTCCATTCATTGGGACACGTGGCAGAGATCGAGGAAACCATCGGTATTTCGGCTACCATGGTTTCAAGTTGACAGAGGATTTGTGTCACCGGGGGTCGCAAGCTGCAAAATCATGAAACATGGGAGGATCGTCCATATCGAGGAGATGCGTGGATGAAATCTAGGATTTTGGGAGATTTTCCGAAAGGAGAAGGACATTTTTCCATTTCGGCATTCTGCGTATCGGTATTTTGGGGGTCAAGAGGACAGAAGATCGGGTGCTTGAGTCGTAAAACCCTGAAACAATACTATGGTATTATGAGTAATGGTCACATGGACCAAGGAATAGCTCAAGGAGCTAATGCGATAAAGGTCATTTCTACATTTCAGCCATCCAAAAGACAAGAGGTCGGGCGCTTTGCATCATAAGACTCTGAAATAGGAATGTGGTCATATGGGAAGCAGTCACATGGACCAGATATATCGACTTGGGGCTAATTGTTGTTAAAGCCACTTCAGCAAATTGACATTTTGGATATCGAAAGGATGAAGGGTCAAGGACTCTTGACATCAAGAAACAGGAAGTTCTGAATCGCGAAAAGTCAGTAGCGCTTTAACATTTAGGCGCGTGGTCACATTGAACGAAGACTAAGGGCCAATCCAATGCCATTAAACTCTCTTCAGCGCTTCAGAAATAGGAAGTTGGAGAGACAAGAGTTCGAAGGACTCACATATAGTAGTCCCAAAGTCCCAAAGGATGAAATTTCGAAGCCACTGCAAATTACACGCAGAAGACAGGTAAATACAAATTTTTTCCCAACCTTTTTTTCGGTTTTGCTAAATTCTTTAAATATGGCAATGTCTAGCAATTTAGGACTGACTTAGGGTCTGATTCTTCTTGGAAAGAACTATGAGTTCTTGTCTCTTTGAATGAGATCGTTCTTGAAAGCACAGGAGTGCTGGGATCCAGTGGATCTTGGATATGTGGAACCAGATCCAGCAGATCTTTCCACCATGACAAACCAATAGAGAATTGCTCAGGAAACTTAGAGGAATAGAGAAAATAAATCTAAATTCTAGATTCAAAAGTCTATGGATGATTCGATTTTCTCAAAAATCACAGGAACTGGTACTTCAAAACAGGCCTGGGACTTCCTTAAATCATCCTACCAAGGAAATGATAGAGTCAAAACAGTCAAACTGCAGACCATGAGGACATAATTTGAGACTTTAAGAATGACAAAGTCTGAAAATGTGGATCAATTTATGACCAGAGTCATGGGAATCATGAATCAGATCAGATTGACTGGTGAAGCCATCAATGATCAACGCATAGTTGAGAAAGCCCTCAGAAGTTTACCAAAGAAATTTGAAATGGTTGTTACAACAATCTTTGAATCCAAGGATCTGTTACATTTTTCAATAGATAAACTGACTGGTTCCCTGGTGACACATGAGACCAGACTGCATCTCACAGATGAGTCAATCACCAATGCCTTCAAAACTCAATTCTCCTTCAGAAGAGGGAGAGGCATAGGAAGAGGCATAGGTCACCAAGTACGAGGGAGTACTACAAGTGACCAACACTCGAATGGAGGTAACAGACAACAGAGCCAGCATCAAAATTTCCAAGGTCACAGACAACAACACCAGAATCAAAATTTTCAAATGACAAATCAAGCATACAATGATATTACTGCAAAAAGTATGGGCACTATGAATCTGAATGTAAGAAGAAGAAAGAAGATTATCTCTCAAGAAGAGCACATGTGTCAAATCATATCAGAGAAACCTCAAAAGGTATGTTTCTCTCATGTCACAAGTCTGAAGAACAACCCAAAGATCTCTAGTTGTTGGACAGTGGATGCAACAATCACATGACAGGTAACAAAGATTTACTTTCATGCATTTATTCTTCAATCTCATCTGATATTACACTTGGAAATAATTCCTTAGTCAAAGTTCAAGGAAAAGGAACTGTACCTATTCTTACTAAACAAAATGAAATGAAAGACATAAACAAGGTCTATCATGTTCTGGATCTGAAACATAATCTACTAAGTGTAGGACATCTCATTGAACATGGATATAAGGTACTCTTTGAGGGAGCATCTTTCAAGATATATGACAAAACCCCCAGTAGAAAATTGATTTCTGAAATCCACATGACTCAGAATAGGATGTTTCCCCTTACACTCAGAACTGCAAATCTGATTCAACGATTTGCACAAAGTGCATCCACCCTAAATGAAAAAATGGTTTTGCATACAAGATTTGGACATCTACCCTTTAAGAGTCTAAGTCTTCTTCAGAAGCACTCCATGGTCAAAGGTCTTCCCATCTTCAAAGAACAAAATTCCCCATGTGAGTCTTGCATACTTGGAAAACATAAGAGAACTAGTTTTTCACAATCATCCAATCAAGCCAAACAACATCTCGTACTAGTTCACATTGACCTATGTGGACCAATGCAAACAGAGTCCATAGGTGGTAGATTTTATTTTCTAACATTTATTGATGATTTCAGCAGAAAAATTTGGATCTATTTTCTCAGACACAAGTCTGAAACTTTTGCAAAATTCAAATAATTCAAGGCAGAAGCTGAAAAACAAAGTGGCAAATATATAAAATCACTCAGGTTCGATGGAGGAGAAGAATACAACTCCAATGAATTTGCAAATTTCTACAAATCACAAGGCATTATCATGCAAAAAACAGCCAGGTATACTCCACAACAGAATGGAGTGGCTAAAAGGAAAAATCAGACCATAATGAATATGGCAAGAACACTTCTCAAAGAGAAAAGTTTGTCAAATATTTTTTGGGTTGAAGCAGTAGCATGCTCAGTTTATCTCTTGAATAGATCTCCAACCACAAATCTAAAGATGAAAGTCCCTCAAGAAGCATGGAGTGGGACAAAGATAAATGTTGCACATCTAAGGACATTCAGATGCATAGCATACGCTCACATACCTTCTGAATTAAGGAAGAAACTGAACGATAGAAGTGAGAAATGCATCTTTATTGGGTATAGTGAAACATCTAAATCTTACAGGCTTTACAATCCAATCTACAAGAAACTAATTCTCAGCAGAGATGTAAAATTTCTGGAAAATCAATTCTGGAATGAATCAGAAAATCAACAATTGGACACTCAAAATCCATTGCTACCAAGTTCTAAAAACATAGAAAATTCAGGATAGCAAACACCTCTATCTGTTCTTCCAAGATTGCAGGTACAAGGACGATCTGAAAATTCTTAAGATAACTCAACTTCAAGAAGAGACTCATCCTCTGAAATTCAAAATCAGAGAACTCGAAGTTTGAGAGAAATCCATCAGCAGTTGGATGACTTTGAACAACACAACCTTTTTTCTTTAATGTTATGTCAACCTACATCTTTTAAGGAAGCCGCTAGGGAGCCACATTGGGTTCAAGACATGAACCAAGAAATTGAATCCATTGAGAAGAACAAGACATGGGATCTTACTAAATCTGATAGTAATCAACTTTCTGGTTACACAAACAGTGATATTACAAGCAACCTAGATAACAAGAAAAGCACCTCAGGACATCTTTTTCACTTGGGCACGAACCTGATCTCATGGGCATCAAAGAAACAATCAATTGTATCAATATCTTCTACAGAGGCAGAGTATGTCGCTGCTACCTCATCTTCTTGTCAAGCTGTGTGTCTGAGAAGAATATTGAAAGATATGTCACATACAGAAAATGATCCAACTCCTATTTTCTGTGACAATACTTCAGCAATAGCTCTATCCAAAAATCATGTGTTTCACAAGAAAAGAAAACACATTGACACTTGCTTTCATTTCATCCGCAAGCTAGTCAATAATGGTGATATTGCACTTCAATTCTGTGGTTCTCGAGATTAGCTCCCAGATATCTTCACAAAGCCACTAGGAAAATCTGTTTTTGACTTTTAGAGACAACACTTGGACAGAATCAGTGTTGATGTTTGTAACTGTTGAGTTTAAGAGGGAGTGTTAAAAATAATGTAACCTCAACAGGCTGACTGTACACTGCCAACTGTCTTGGCCAGCTGTACATTCTTTTCTTGATTTGCTTGAGCCTATTTAGCTCAGCTATTTTCCTCTTGCACAATACTTCTTCATTAACTCTTCTCATTGTACTTTCTTCTTACATTCTCAATATATTGAATACTATTTATGCTCTATTCTTTCTCTCTGCATTTCTTGCTTCACAATTTATCAATAGGAAATTATATAACAATCGACCTTGGTGATATAATGAGAGAATGATAAGACTCAATAGGAAATTATATAACAATCGACCTTGGTGATATAATGAGAGAATGATAAGACTCAAGCCTAGTGGATTATCCTAATTAGTTATGGAAGTTTCTTTGAAGACAAGGGAGATCTATACTACATACCATGTGACCGACATGTGAGAAGCATTATTTCACATGTAATAAGCTATATGGTTAATATGTCATTGGAATGCCATGTGGTAAATGTATTGAAGGTGCGACATAGTTGAGAGATGGTAGATAATGTATATAGACATGCCATATAATTAATGAAGAAATAATTAATATAAATAAGTGTGATGGGTAAGGTGCCATAAGGATAGAAATTAATATAAATAAGTGTGATGGGTAAGGTGCCATAAGGATAGAAATTAGGTGTGAAGATAAAGGTAAGAAATATTTAGGAATAAGAAGATGGTGAATGCAATCATAATGGTTTAATGGTGGAATTAAACGGCCAAGGTAAAACAACAAGAATAAGGTTGTTGCAAAGAGAAATTCCTTTGTTCTTAATAAATTAAAAAGAGTTTAAAAAACATATTTACCTTCCAATTGTTCAGTTACCTCACTGGTCTAAAAAGTTATGCAGAATTATTTTGAAGCAGAAAATACCATTGTAACATACTGAGTCTGGAACATTTGTTGTTGGATCTGGCACAGGTAGAAGGTTCTTTACTGATCATGGAGGCATCTGTTACTTTTACTAACCATTGGGCTGAGAAATGAAGATTTGTCACTGGCTGTATTTGCTCAATGAAACACAATTACATGATTCATGTGCCTCCTGTACAGTTCCTGTACCAACATAGCTAACTTTTATGAAATTGAACTAATATTGGTGACTAAAGAAAACTGGAGCTGATAGAATCAATACCATTGCCGCTACTGTCCTGAGTGAAATTCGACCTTTATGCATGATTAAAAACTTTGAAAATTCATAAAATTTGAACTTGTTTATTGTGGAAATGTTGAAACTTTGTTTCATGGAACAAATATATTTTATTTAGTGAGGGTAGCACGACCTCTTCCCACTTAAGCTAAACGAATTCTATAATATGTATTTTACACTAAGTTACCTTATTTATGCTATAGAGGGGGGATATTTTCATCTCAACTAGAGAGGATTCGGTACATATTGAGGCCAATGGCTTAGTTAAATGCAGTAATTATTAATGTGGTTTCTCCTTTGATTTGTTATATTTATTATTTAGCCATGATGAGTATAGTCTTTCACGACATTAAATAATTTGCACTATGTACTTTGATTTAGTCACTCTTGATATACTAAACAATTATTTATTTCCAATAAAAATAACATATCAAATGAATAACTATAATTGTTCATACTTTTTTTATTATTAAATGTAATTTTGGGATTAGTCAACCACATCAAATCCTTATGGTATTTGGATATCCGTAACCACAAAACATTGTGGTTAAAGTAAATTATTTGATTGTTGTTAGTTGCAATCTATCATAGATGGGGTAAGATGAATTAGATACATTTTGATAAGAGGAATTAAAGTGAAATAAGCTCAAAAAGGTTATAAAAAAACTTCAATTTAATAAGATCTAAAAAAA
>JZKD02S1673092.1:2059384-2071953 GCA_000966675.3 Picea glauca
TTTGGTGGTTAGTATTTATTTGTTTTTTAGATGAGAAAAATATAAAAAAAATAAATGATTGAATTGAGCATAAACAAATCTTACTGGTATATGTCAACATGCTAAACAAAGACTTGATCATAATTTATTTATTTACAACACAATTACTTGTGTATTTGTTGTGTTTGTCAACATGCCAAATACAGATTTCATCGTAATTTATTTATTTACTACACAATTATTTGTGAACTAGTATATAACAACATGCCAAACAAAGACAAAGACTTGATAGTAATTTATTTATTTACCCCACAATTACTTGTATATTTGTTGTGTTTGTCAACATGCCAAATAGAGACTTGATCTTAATTTATTTATTTACCACACAATTATTTGTGTATTTGTTGTGTTTATGATTGATATTCAAATAGATAAATCTTATTTTTAAATTTTGGTTTTAATTAATTTATCTACAAAATAATTATTAGTAAATTTGTTTTGTTTTTCTCCACACAATAATTATTAGTAAATTTTGTTTTGTTTTTCATGCAAACCTATCTAAATAAAATGTACTTATGCATTTCAATTTAACTTCACTTATACTACTTTCAAATATAATATACATCAATTTTCTTAAAGTATATAGTCATATACTCCATTTCCAATAAGATTACTAAATATTTACAAGTGTTTAACACCACATAGTATAAGTGGTACTAAAAGATGTTTTTTTTTATGTGATACAATATCTTCTCAAATTTATTGTTACTTAATTTTTCTCCAATCAATATATAACTATCCCAATGTTATCTTACATAATAATCATTCCTCCCAACCATATTATACAAAGATGCTAAACCCAATTAACAAAGATGTCATATAAAACTTCCATGTCTTTCTTTCATATAATTGATACAAAAATGTCATAAGAAGCTTCTATGTTTTTCTCCATATATCATCTCTAACATTACATCTATATAATGAACTTGAATTTATATTCATCTCTAGACATAATGAAATTTGACATAATGAAATTTTATTCTATCATATAACTCTTTCATTTCCTTCCACGGAGGAAAACATTCTACTCTTTCATTTCCTTCCACGGAGGAAAACATTCTACCCTCACAAGATATCCTCACATACAAGATTTCTTCTACACATTAAATGCACAATACTCAGATCCTGACATACAAGATTTCTTCTTTACACATTAAATGCAGAATCCTCATTTATAAGGGCCAGGAATTAATATATATAATCTCAAATTTCAATACCAACGTTTATTAGCCATCGTTCAGCTAACATGTCAGCGATAGTTTACTTCTTTGGGCGTTAATAGTACACGAGATATATTACATCACAAAATTCATCCATGCATATTTCCTTTGGCATTCATTCTAAATATTTATAAAGCACTATAACTTTATTCTTCTTCTACAACTATTCGATCTTCCAGCTTATCCATTTCATATTCCACTCGACAACGTTGAACAGACTTGCCTGTCACAAGTGTTTAACCTATCTTCATCCTAGATCTTCCATAGTCCAGAACCCTGATCCCATTGTTTTCTCTGCGATTTATTTTGAAACTCTTTTGTAATTTTTCCTCGGTTTCCAACTTTCCACGTAGTCTGTTTGGTTATAAAGGCATGTCTTCATCCTCAATTTAGTAAAATCGAGCTTGTTTTTTTTAGTTTTATATTTAGTTCATTGCATGAGTTGTTTTCTTATTTTGGTTGAATTTGGTTAATTACTTTGAGAGCTTGTTTTCTTTACTTTTTATAAGAGTATGCAGATTTTTACAATTTCTTTTAATGTTGTTTTAAATTTATAGATGTAAATTGTGTGTGGAGTTTTTGAAATATTTAATGTTTCAAGTGTATATTTCATCCATCATTAAAAACTGTTTATAGGTGAAATGTCTATTCTAAATATTGAACATTCAAAAACTCCATACACACAAAAATCTAGTATTGTTTTCTTTAATTTCATATGTAATTTATTGCATGAGTTGTACCAAATTTGATTAATTACTCTGAGATGTAGAAAAGCACGCAATCCATGCACAAGTTTCCTTTCCTTTGTTTTAGATCATCGTTGCTAATTCTATTGCATTGAATTCCTCTAACTTGATATAGTAAATTTATCAAGTTAATTTTGAAAAATAATAAGAAAAAGCAAATGTCTTTGTTGATCTCAGTAGTAAGACTTGATTATTTCGTTAGCATTTGATCTTTTATTGAATGCCCTATTTCTCAATCCTTTGTTAAGAACATTAGAAACAAAACCTTCTATTGGTGTTAGAGCAAGCAACTTATAGAGGAAAAGATTTAGATGATCACCGTCTCAATAGAATAGATTTGTAAGAGGGTTGATCTATGTTCGCAACGATTGGATGAGTTAAAGATGATGAATAACTGAAAGTTGAAGGATTCATGGCCACCCAAAAAGAATAACATTAGCATTGTTCATCTGCAAATCTGTTAATTTAAAGGGGAGAACTATGATTTTTGGGATATTTACTGATTTTTGTAACATTTACATGAAGACATTATTTTGTTCTTAGAATCTAGTTGAAATTAGATATCACTGAACAAATTGCTTACAACACATAGATGTAAAAATGATAACATTAGCAATGTTCATCTCCAAATCTGAAGGGGAGAACTATGATTTTTGGAACATTCACATGAAGACATTATTTTGTTCTTAGGATCTAGCTGAAATTAAATATACTGAACAAATTGCTTACAACACATAAATGTGCGGGTGAAGAGATCAACTAAAAGATAACAAGAAAAATGATTCAAAGATATTTTTTTGTATTCAACAAGTTGTGCATGAGTCAATTTTTCCAAGACTTGTAGAAGCAATGAAGTCAAAGGAAGTATCGGATATAATGCAAAATGCATATCAAAGTACCAATAGGGTGGGTGAAGACTGTTAAAATTCTAATACAAAGGAAATATTTTGAGTGTTTATCCATGAAAGAGTCAAAATTTATACATGATTTTTTCATCCATGTTATGGGGATTGTAAATCCAATGAGGTCTCATGGAGGAAAGATTTTGAGTGTTTATCAATGAAAGAGTCAAAATCTATACATGATTTCTTCACCCATGTTATGGGGATCGTAAAGCCAATGAGGTCTCATGGAAGGACTTTGACATATTAGAAGGTAGTTGAAAAAATATTAAGAAATTTGAATCCTAGAATTTATCTACTCATCTTTGTGATTGAGGAATCAAAATGATTAGGTATTACCTTCAATTGAAGAGCTCATGGGGTCACTTGAAGTACATGAGAAACAAATGAATAGTATGTATATTGCATTTTATCTTAAACATGCATTTGGATGACAAGTCATTATTGGTGTCTCCAAAAATAAGTGAATAGAGAACTCCTCTCAAGGAGAATATTTATCATATAGAGGCCAAGGGGTGGGAGGATCTAGAGGCAAAGGAAGGAAGAGGTTGAGGAAAAGTAAGAAACAACTTTGATGGAGGTAACTAGAATTTTAGTTAATCCTACATTCAATGTCATTATTGTAGAAATATAAACATTATGAGTTTAAGTGTAAGGAAAACATATTTGATATAAACAAGTAGAGGGCCAATTTCATATATGAAAATGAATAGTCTAGTTCTATGTTTTTCACTTGTAATATGATTGAAGAATCTTTAAAAAATGTTATATTTTCAGATAGTGGTTGTATGAACCATAGGATAGGGAATAAGAAGCTATGCTCTAGCTTGGATGAATTAGTACAATCACAAGTAAATATTAGAAATAAGAGACAAAGATGTCAATAATGGGTAAAGGTGTCATCTCAATCAAGACAAAGCATAGTGAGCATAAATTTAATTGTGATGTTTATGCTACACTTGTTTTAGAACATAATTTTTGTAAGTCCTATATTCAATGTCATTATTGTAGAAATATGGGAATTATGATTTTTAGTGCAAAGAAAATATATTTGATATGAACAAGTAGAGGGTTAATTTTGTGGAAGAAAATGACGAGTTCGGTTCTATGTTTTACACTTATAATATCGTTGAATAATCTTTAGAAGATGTTTGGTTTTTAGATGTGGTTGTAGATACCATATAGTAGGGAATAAGAAACTAAATTCGCCATCTTGACAAAATGTCAATAATGGATAAAGAAACCATCACAATCAAGATAACTCATAATGAGAAGAAATTTATTTTTGATGTTTATTATACACCTATTTTAGAACACAATTTTCTTAGTGTTAGGCACCTAGTTGAAAAAAGATGTCGAGTTATTCATGAAAATAATAAGTATATCATTTATCATAATTCTAGTAGCAATAAAGTTATTGTAGCTATGTTAATGACAAATAATTAGATATTTCTCTTGCAAGTGGAATTCCTCAAGTGTTGAAAATTGTTCTAAATGATGATTATTGGTTTTGGAATATGAGGTTGACCTCTAAATTTTAATGGTTTTCAAATATTTTAAAATAAACATATCATGAATTGATTGTTGATGATGAAGTACAAGAATTGAGTATGAGAAGGTTATATTAATGTAAAAAAACACAAAGATTCTCCTTTGACAAGACGATCATGGAGAGCGGAGGCCCCTATTGAGTTGGTGCATGCATATGTTTTTGGTCCAACGCAAACACCTTATATTGGTAAGAGTAGGTAATACATTACCTTTATTGTCAATTGTAGTAGGAGGATATGCATATTTCTTCCTAAAGATAAATCAAAAGCTTTAAGTTTTTTCAACCAATTTAGGGCTATTGTAGAGAAACAAAATGTTTTTTTTAAGGTGTTACATACATATAGAGGGGGAGCATTTACTTTTCATGAATTCCAAGAATACCAAAAAGAAAATGGAATAAAAATAAATTCGACTACGATCTATACTCAGTAGAATGGAGTAGAGAAATGTAAAAATAGAATAGTTGAAATGGTGTAGAGCCTGACTAAGGCTAAGATTGTTCTAAACTTCTTCTAGGTAGAAGCGATAGTTATTTCATTTTACATGTTAAACAAGTGTTCTATAAAGAGTGTGAAAGTAATGAATCCTCAAGAGGCTTGAAGTTAAATAAATGCAAGTGTGGTTTATCTTAAAGTGTTTGAATGCACTGCAAATTCTCATGTTACCAAGGAAAAGTGACATAAACTAGATGATAAGATTGAAAACTGTATCTTTGTTGGATACAATGGAGAGATAAAAAATTATAAGTTCTATAATCTAGAAACAAAAAAATTATTTTCAATCATGATTTAATCTTTGATGAAGGAGAGAGTGGCAATGAAAAGAAGATGTTTTTATAGCTCTATTTTCCACCCTAGAGACACATGGAGGACCTATTGTTTCTACCATGCTCAGACACACTCTTTTTCCTTGGATTTCTAATATTTTGAGGGAGGTCATGCCTTGAATTCCTAGAAATGTGTGATAAGACTCATGTCTGACCGTTGACAAGGTGCGATCAATCGCTAACTGCATCATTGGTTGCTTGTGACCACACATGCCACCTTCTATAATTGATGAGCTACGAGGAGATCAATGATAGGTACAATTATAATATCACTTGAGGAGCTTGTGAAATCCTAGTAGACTCAGAGTTCACTAATTTCTAGAGAGACATAATGATCCCCTAGCCTCCTCCATCATTATATAAAAGGAATGAAATCCAAGGGAGGAAGAATTCATAATAAATTATGTCACTCATTTTTAGAGTTATTCAACAAGCCTTTAACCTTCATATTTGTTTTTTCCTTTCTTTTTTGAGACTCAAAGAGGAGTTAGAGCAAGGATCCAGGAGACGCTTCAATCAAGAATCAAGGAAAAACATGATCAATGTACTATTTCCTCCACATAATATAGATCTGTATGATTTTCTCCTTCCATTTCTATTGTATTCACTTATACATGATGAAAAATGGTAGATATGACTTCCCTTAATTAGATGAGATATCTAGCATATATTTGGCATTCCTAGCTCTTGAAAGGCTTGATTTTCATTTTGATATTTGTTGTTCTCTTGTGTGTAGGAACCAAGTGGCAAGAGATGGAACAATATTTATGGAGCTACACTAGTGAGTAATATTCAAGGAAAACCATCGAGAACTAGGTTTGAATTATTCTCTTCCCTTCATATTACATAATTTAGGATCAGATCTAGTAGATATAGAGTAGAACCATATTTTTGTCTATCATGTAGTCTGTCTTAGATCATGGGTAGATCTGAGGGAGTTCTCACATGTCCGCAAGGGGGATCTCTCCATAACAAAACTGGAAACTCCACTAGGGAAGGATATATTAATCCTTCCTTAGATTTGGAAAATCCTTTCTCTTTTTGTCTTTGAATGTTTTTTGTATCTTGCTCATCTTCCTCCTCACTTTTTTGTGTTATGATCCTTCAGATATGTTAGATATTTTTCACCTATTTAAATAATTTTGTGCACAATTACAGCCTCTATTTCCTTCTATTTTAAGTTGACAAGTTCTTCCTCATTTTTTTTTGTATATGCATCCACTTCTTCTTCATAATTATTTCCAAGTAGAAGAATTTTTTCTTGAAATTTGTGTCCTTTTGAGCATTTGTTGTTAAAACCAAACCATAGTCCTTTTTATCTTCTTTCATCCATTTTTTTTTCTGATATTCAAGAAGGTTGAGATAAGGTATGAACCCAAAAATTATCTCTTCTTCCTTCATATGATCCAATGGTAGACTTGTGTGTATTCGTGGCTTGAATATGATGAGCACATAGGATAGATTCCATAATATTTTCAAGATGTTTTAGGAAAATCTCATGTTCAATGTCTTGTTTTAATAAACCCATGTAATATTCCAACAAATTATCATCAATTATGTTATCCACCCTTGTGGACAACACCTACAATTTTGAATCATAATCTTCAATGTCACATAAGTGATTGATTCTTGTCAATTGGTTGAAGTATTCTTGTTCCCAAGCTTTCCCATATTGTGATTCTAAGTCTCTTGTAAATAAAACCAAAGTATAATAATAATATTGGGGCTTCCTTTTGACTACCTATTGATACTGTTTATATGGTTTTATCTCAATGTTAAATTTTTCTATGTGAATCCTTTGCTTATCATACATAACATTATGTTGTTCAAAATATTTATCTATTTGGTTCACCCAGGTAAAGACCTTTGTTCCATCAACATTTATTAATTCAACCTTAGGAAGGTTCACTTGTTTTAGAAACCATCAATAAGTAACTCCACGATTGGAGTTAAATCCCCCCAGAAGATTCTTATTATTGGAAAGTTGTTCAACCTAAATACTACCTTTAATTTCCTGAGTCCCTTCAGACACCTTATCAATTTTAGGGAGCTTCCCATTTAAGGATTTTATAATATTTTGTTCCATATGTTCGAAATTTCCATCCATATTTTGTTTCATACATTCAAACTAATTTCCATCCATTTGTAACACACCTAGCACCCTAAACCCACATAGGTTGGCGGGATGTCAAATTTCCACTTTCACTAAGCTTCAAGTCTTAGGTTTTACACCCTTAAGTGACCTAGATGTCCTATATGGAGCACACATGGACCTCTTCTTCACCTTCTTCTCCACTTGCAATTGTGACAAATCAACATATTCATCACCCTTTCTCTCTCAACAATTCCTAGGTGAAACATTGATACAGAGACCAAATATAAGTTTCCTCAATCAATCGGTTGTGACTCACTTAGCCCAACCATATCGAAGGTCAACATAGAGTCATGTTTCCTCCCCATCGAAAAAGTAGGTTACACATCCCACACGTCATTCCTAATAGAACCTGTCCAATAGTTGTACTCCTGACGAATCCAACAGTCTTCTAGTTATGAAATCAATGGCCCTGATCTATTCGACACCTAAAACTACATGACAATTAATTCCTCCTTCATCCTCCACTTAACATATTGATAGGTTCGGTATACAAAAAATATATGGCTTTGATCGCATCAACTACCATACCCATAGATCGATGGTTCTTCTCCACTCATGACTTTGGCCATCAGAATGTACCACTCCAAGTGATCATGATATTTCTAGAGCGGTCCTTCTCGATAAAAAATACTTTGATGGATATGGTGATCCTCAGATCCTCACATCCAATGTCTATGGATCACTCGTATATAAAATATTAATTGGGACATCACTTCAAAAATACTACTTCTTCGGCATGGATCATCCCAAATCTAATGGCTCGGAACCTGTCAGCTCCTATACCATGAATATATGGTTCTCCTTGTCCTTGGTCTCTCAAAATTGGACATTTCCCATCAAAAACTCCTCATACACCCTTTTTCATACCTTGGTATACTCCATTCTCCCCAAAAAAAAAATTCTTAGCACTTAGGTCATTTACGTCCCATTTCCCATTGGCCCATCCTCCAATATATCGATGGCTTACACTCTCTTGGAATTCTCCCATCGGGATTTCACCAAGACTTCACATTTTGGGTTTTTACAAGGGATTAAACTTCTAATAGGCTTATCCTGAAGCCTATATATCCGAAGAATAGTCAATATTTCCTCTTTCCATTGAATTGATGGCTATCATTCCTTTAGGTTCAAATAAATATTTTTAATAGGGTTAAGGGTCATGTATGAATTTAAAAGTTCCATAGTCTTCCATACTCCTTCCTACAAGAATTTAACTCAAATACTTTAGGCCTCCACCAAGAAAGAAACACACAACCCTCACACCCAAAAAAAAAAATTACAAACTTTCCATTTCAAAAGGGTAGGGAAAATATAGGGTTATCAACCTATATCAAACTTTCTCATCCACTTCACGATTACTTCATTCATTCATTTAAGTGATTATTGCAACACTTCATTCAAATTAGATTTATTATTCATTCATCACATTTTACATATTAAAATAAACAAAATGAAATCTATAACCATTAGCAAACACTCAAGAAACATTATAGGTAAAAGAAACTTATATGTCCAAAAATGCCTTACAACTAGACAACTGACTAAGGGGAAATTCCTTTCCACCCAATCGTAATATATTATGCACTTTTCCTTTACACAACATGCCAGCCCCATACCAGGCCATGATACCACCATGTGATTCTCTTAGTGGATTGTCAAGTCAAGGAATGGATCGGGAAGGTTATTCTCCTTCACTTCACTGGCAACAAGAGAAGCTTCCCTCTTTCCACTAAGCTCAGGACCTCCACGATATTTCTAGGAACCTTCTCAACTAGATTTTTTCTACACAAGGGAGCCCCTTATTTTCCACATCATCCTTCATTGACTTCCCCCTACGAATGCCAATTTATTTCTGGTAAGAACAAATTCATGCTCCTTTATTTATCTAGTTTTGGTATGGGTCTTATTTGTTCGAGGGTGACCATTTAATTCTTTGTAAATATTCCTAGTTTCCTCAGGAAAACTTCTCCTTTTATCTCAATTTCTCATAGTTGTGTGTGAGATCTATGCTTCCCATTCACATCACCATTTGTTTGTGAGTCTACAACTCATCTCAGGGGGTGTTGAATCTCTATTATTCTATGTGGGTGAATTGGGTCTGTGTGTATCCTATATTTTTGTATTTTCACAGTATATGTTTTCATCTATGTGCTACCCTCTAGTTCTTTTTCTCATTCCTCGAGATCCCTGATGAATTCTATCAAAAGTGATCCCTCATTTTCAAGCTCTTGAATTTAAGGGTGTTTCCATTATTGATTGTGTGTTTTCATTGATGAAAACATGATTCAAAGATATACAATAATCAGAGAAAAAGGAATATCACCTTGGGGAAGAAGAAATTTGTGATCATTGTTGATCACGATAGGATTGACAGTGATCATATGTTCCTAAAGCACATGAAAAGTAGCATGCAAAGAATCCACGTACAGAGTAATGAAGCATAAGGAATTAAGAGCTGAGGAGGGTTAGCGACTAAAGATCAATGTATAAAATAATGAAAAATCAATTATTAAAATATCAGGAGAAATAATGATGAACAGATAAGAAAGAAGAGCACTGAACACCCTCAGAACTGTGAGGAAACTCTGTTACAGTTGCTCGAATTATCAATCGTTGATCTAAACCAAGTAGAAGGATAACATAATTTTTTCCACTTCGTCGATTACTGGAGACAAGGAAGAATCCAAGAAATCCTGAAGTCATGAAATAAAAGCCAATCATCGATCAAGAAGGAGCTTTGAATGAGTTCTCATGTGTTAGATCAAGATTTAATTTAGAATTAAATGTTGACCATAAATATGGAATGGAAATGTTGAACTTTTATATCATACTAAAGGAAATAAGGTGGTCCACTCCAATGATAAGAAGTTCAGAAAAACCAAGAATGCCCGAAGACCAAAGCCCCAAAGTCCCGAAGTGAATGAGGGCCATCAGATCTGGGAAATTCATGGTGACCATTGGATAAGGATAGGAGAATCCAATGGTGGTCAACTCTAGTGATGACCACTCTAGTGAAAATAAGTCTGAATCATGGAGGAATACCCAAAGGCCAAATCCCTGAAGTCACGAACTTGCATTGACCGTCAGATCAAAGGAAGAGTTGGTAAATCTTGCCAACCTTTGATCAACATAAAGTGGAAGGATAGGGTAAACCTTGAAATATTGAAGTCCGAAAGTCATGCTAATTGTTGATCCATTTTGGGACCACTAACAGTTGTTGGATCAAGTAGTGGAAGGATAGGATAAGCGGGACCGAAGGAACAAATTCCCAGAGTAAACATACATCCTCGTATCAAGACAAGGAAAGATCAAATGGTGGAAAAACATATTGGGCACTTCGGTGATGATAGAAGGTTGATATAAAAGTGAACAAATCTCATATCCATGAAGTACTGAAGCCACGAAGTGCAAAGCCATGATCCAGGAGGGAGATATGTGGTAGGATACAAAGATGACACATGGGCCAATAAGGTGGTAACAAATGTCAAGGTCGATGTGGCACATAATGACCTTGAAAGTCATGAATCAGAGTGACACATGGCACATATAATTAGGTTCCACATCATCTTGAGTGACTTCAGCAAGCCACATCACTCTCGGATGACTAAATTAGTGGATATGCAAGCTTCTATTATCAGGTAATCGTCGAAGTCTAGAATCACAAAGTAACATTAATCGTTGATCTAATTCAGGAGCATTCTCGATTGTTGATCAAACATAGTGGAAGAATAGAGTAAGCATGAGGTGCTAACAGATAGCAAGTGGTCACCATCATTTTATGACTTATTCATTAGGTAGACCTCAAGAAGAATTGAGCTACTTCATATTTCTAGTAACCTGGAGTCTAAGAGTCACAAATCTCTGAAGTTCTAGAGTATATGAAAACTGCCCACCTCAACTAAAGATTAAGTTAGAGTCGTAGATCATCTAAAAGACAAACTTCAATGAATGCACAAGGATCATAACTGACCATCAATATGAAAACTTCAAGAGTAATGCTAGCCATTGGATTAGCCAGCATGATATGTAACCACTCTGGAAGGTAAAAACTCTAGAAGAATACAAGGATTGCAAAGGCCAAAATCTCGAAGACCGAAGTATCGAAGAAATTGGCTCCAACATCGGTCACGTGATAAGGTAAAAATATAATAAGGAGCATAAAGGGGATAGAACTAAATAATCCCTTGGAAATTTGAATATGGTCTCGTGTAGAAGAATAAGGGTGGAAGGAGAAAAAAACTAACATAACAAAATTTGAAATACCTAAGCCCATGGTTTTGAGCGTTCGGTCACAAAGGTAAGTGGGTTGAAGAAAGTGCCTTTGCAGAATTTGATTTCTATGAATAGCTAGGGGTCTGTGAAGTAATTTGATGAGATTATCACCATAGAAGTACAGAGAGATAGTAAAATATTGAATATGATCTATTGAATAACTAGGGATCCAACATAAGCATGAGAATGTTATAAGGATTCTATCCATACCTGTGATAATCTCATGTAGATGAAATTGAAATCAATATTAATCTTGTAATTAATTGATAAAATTACATGATAAATTAATAAATAAAAGGAGAATATTATCTATGTTAAATTAAATGAATAGATGCAATGGTTCATATCAAAAGACATAACGATTCAATCCTATGCCTATTGAAATACTATATAAACCAAAAGTGGTGGTGAATCTTAGAGTGTCTTGGTGGATTATATATATATATATATAATGGATTGAATGGAAGTTCATTCTATCAGGTTGGTGCATGTTTACAAGTTGAGTCTTGTTATGAGGGTTGGATTCCTCACATTCATTTGTATATGAGACCAGCAAGATGAGTCTTGTTATAAGGGTTGGATTCTGTTGGCAGCCAATTCAATTTTTTTTAATTGCTCTAAAAGCTGCCTACACCTACATCTTTTGAACTTCAAATGACTGTCACATCTTGAAAAGAGACGATGTTTTCATTCTATACGATGTTTGCGAATTGGTTTCAAATTAGTTTTCACGACTGAAAGCATGAAAACTCTTCCATCGTTATTCTAACTGTCATGGTCTACTCATTGATTTTCTGAAAGGCACTTACCTTTGGTTTGCTATTAAGTCACTGGATTGATTTTTTGAAACATGTCCAT